>VMKM01004589.1:0-14985 GCA_008360985.2 Macquaria ambigua | reverse complement strand
TCTCTCTGTCTCTCGCTCTCTGTCTCTGTCTCTCTGTCTCTCTGTCTCTCTCTCTCTCTCTCTGTCTCTCTCTCTCTCTCTCTGTCTCTGTCTCTGTCTCTCTCTGTCTCTCTCTGTCTCTGTCTCTCTCTCTCTGTCCCTGTCTCTCTCTCTCTGTCCCTCTCTCTCTCTCTGTCCCTCTCTCTCTCTCTCTCTCTCTAAGTGAATGGTGGAGTGAGTGGAGCGTGGCGTTGTGAGGAGTTTCGGCGGTGTTTTGGGTCTGGTAGCGGGGCTACCGGCTCGGTTTTGGGCAGTATGCCCGTGGTGGAGGCCGCGGCCGAGTTTGAGAAGCTGACACGCCGTCATGCTGTCAAAATGGTGCCGGCGGTCAGCTGTTCGGTGGAGGAGGTCTCCTTAGCGGTGGGAGAGGTGGTGGGATACGGCAGCGTTAAGTCTGCCGCCCGTATGAACGGAGCGGTGGTGATCTTTCTGGACAGTCCGGAGAAAGTCAGTGATGTGGTGGTGTCAGGTGTGGTTATCCAGGACAACTTCACTCCTGTTCTCCCGCTGGTTAATCCGGCCAGAAAGATCACCATCTCCAACGTGCCCCCGTTCATCAGAAACGAGGCTCTGGCTAAAGAGCTGTCCCGGTTCGGTCAGCTGTCTCTGGGCTCTAAATCCCCCCTGCTGAAACACGTAGTATGTCACCGCAGACAGGTGTTCATGGTGCTAAAAGACAACAGCGATGAACTTAATCTGTCCTTTAGTTTTAAAGTAGACTGTTTCAGCTACATGGTTTTCGCCACGTCGGAGACCATGAAATGTTTTGGTTGTGGTGCAGAGGGACATCTAATCCGCTCCTGCCCGGGGGGAGCGGGGGGGCGGCAGCGGGCCGCTGCAGGAGAAGGTTTCGTGGCCCCAGCGCCCAGAGGGGGGCCGCCCGCTCCGGGAACGGCGGGCGGAGACGGCGGCTCCGCCGGGGGCTCCGGTGTCTGGCGGCGGTGACCCCTCTGCGTGCTCGGGTGGGGAGGTGTCGGTAAAAGATCAGCTGCAGAGAAAGGACAGCGTGCAGGCTGATGGAGAAAAAGTAAATGAAATTAAAGCTGCAAGCAGCGTTGAAGGGCCCGAAGCACATGTGCGCGCGTCGGGGAGTGCAGCGCAGCCGCTTCACGACAACAGAGCGCAGGGCTCACCCCCCCCCCCCCTCACACACACGCGCGCGCACACACTCACAGACAGAAAGCCTGACGGAAGACCAAGTCAGAGCATGCACAGCAGCCAGTGCTTGTCCTTGATTAGACTAAGTGTCCCAAATTGAATTTTGGATGGGAATTGTTGAGTGTCTGTATGGTCAGGCTGGTTTTTGGGCTGTGAGGGCCAGCAAATACAATCCACACACACACACACACACACACACACACACACACACACACACACACACACACACACACACACACACAGGCACACACACACAGGCACACACAGCAGGTTATTTACTATACTTTACCTATATATCTCCAGCATAATGGGTTGTGAACTAAACTGAGGTGGTCTGAAGCATGAATGACCTGGGCTGAAAATTAATACCATTCCAGGCCCTGCTGGACACCAACCGGATGACACAGCTGTAAATGTTCATATGTTTTGGACAATGCACAAAAAATGAAATGTATCTGCATGAGAATTCCTCCTGACTAAAGTTTATAAAGAATGACAAAGACAAACATCAGTCACAGTCAGTCCTTTCTCCTGTCCTCCTCCCTGTGCTTTGAAGCAGGTAGTAGTAAACCAACACTGCCATCTGTTGGAAGAATCCATTAATTGCAGGAAGAGTGATGACAGACATGAAGTTCAAAGGCACTTCACGGGCACGCCGTTCAACTTAACGGAAATCTGAAGGCAGGTTGTCATGGCCAAGGTGTGTGGAGAGGGCATAGGCCAAGTTTGAAGTGAGTCTGATAAAATCTGTAGGAGCAGATTGCAGAGGAAGAAGCCCTGGAAATGGCCAAAATATCCTTAAAAATTTGCAGTTTATTGAAGATAACTGACTTCCTGTTGGGTTTAGGGCCGGGCGCCAAGAGGCCTTTTTTTTAAGTCTGGGCATGACGAATATGCCACCTGATTTTCATACATATAGGTCAAATTTTAAGGGTGTTTTTCAGATTTTGAAATTTGTGAGGGGGCGCTAATGAGGCGATTTGGCCACGCCCATGTCCAAGACCCATATCATACAAGAGAATACATCCCTCCCGACGTGTGTGGCAAGTTTCATGACATTTCAAGCATGTTTAGCCCCTCAAAAAACTGCTTCCTGTTTATGGCGAGGAATGCATTGTCACGGCAACGCCGCTTGATGAAAACTCACAGTTTTCACAGTGAAGCTTCATCCACTTCTTAGGTCTGTCCTCACCAGATTTGAGGTGGATCTGGTTAACCTGCTAGGAGTACTGATTCAAAGTATGGGGCCTGGCACTTCCTGTCGTCAATAGGTGGCGCTATGACTTTGAGTAAATATTGACCCCTACATGTGTTCATGCCGGGAATGTCAATAAACGTGAGGAATTTGGAAAAGATCTGATCACTTTCAGCCAAGTTACAACACTTTGAATTTTCATGATGGAGCATCGACATTCGCCGCGCCGCCATGACCACGCCCTTTGCAAAAACCTCACAAGTTTCACTGTGAAGCAACATCAACATGTTTAGCCTTCAGAGGCCAATGTTGAGGTTGTTCTGCTCAACCCACTCAGAGGTGCATGTCAGACTGTAAGCCGTGACACTTCCTGTCGTCAATAGGTGGCGCTATGAGTGTGGCCGCAAATATGCATATGGATGCCTTCAGGGCGGGGGGGTCATGCCACATGGTGAGTTTGGGGCCTCTTGGACAATGTACAGTCGAGTTATAGACCACTTCCTGTTTGGCGGTAAAACACCCGACTTCCACGCCGCGCCACGGGCACGCCGTTCAAAAAATAGCAAATCTGCGAGTATCGTTTAAAGGTCAACTTGTCGAGAGGGCATAGGCCAAGTTTGAAGTGAGTCTGATAAAATCTCTGGCACAAGTTCGCGAAAGTAGTAGCCCTGGAAATGACCAAAATATGGCTCAAAATGAGCAGTTTATGAAAAATACCGGACTTCCTGTTGGGTTTAGAGTAGGGGTCCAAGAGGCTTTTTTCTAAGTCTGGGCATCATCCATAAGCATACCAAGTTTGGTGCATCTAGCTCAAAGTGAAAGGGGGGGCATTAACTTTGAAACCCCCCCCCCATGCTCCTCTTCTCGCACTTCGCAGTGCTTCGTGCCCTAATAATTGATGAAGTGAAACAGACTGAGTGTGTGAACAGTGAAAAGCCCCATGATGATCTCTCACTGTGTGAGGAACAGTTCATTGATGATGAAGACATGTCAGATGATGAGTTACTGAAACTGTCACAAAAGAGGAAAAACACAGAACCTGTCCAAAGAAATGTAAAAGCCTCTAAAATCATTAAAGGGAGCAAAGCTGGTAAATCCCCAGCAGAGTCAGAGAGCGAGTCCTTACTGACCCAGGAGGAGCAGAGTCTCTACTCTCCTGCAGACATTAAGAAGTTCCTGCAGGGAACTAAAGGCACCAGACAGCTCAAAGTAGAAGATCACTTCTCTGATTTGAAGCTTTTCATTGAATCAGCGAAGCTTCTGACCAAAACCTCAGGAAATGCTGGAGAGTTTGTCCTTACAGAGCAGGAAATCTATCGTTTAAAGAAACTGATTGTCAAAGTAAGAGCACAAATCCTAACAGATAATGATGATTTTTAAACAAAGGGTCTGGTTTCTCTCTTTCCTCTCGGTCTGCTTTTATATTGTTGTGTTTTTATCCACCTTCCCTCTCTTTATGTGTGATTTTAAACTGGGCACTTTAAACTTAAATGGAGCAAGGGATGATGGGAAAAGAGCTTCCTTCTTTAAGTTGATGAAGCTGAAGAAGGTGGATGTAATGCTGATTCAGGAAACACACAGCGATGCAGACAATGAGATTGACTGGAGGAGGGGGTGGGATGGAGAGGTCATCCTGAGCCACAGGTCCAGCTGTAGTGGAGGAGTGGGGGTGGTCTTCTCCAGAAGTTTCCTACCTTCTTCATATGTCACTGAGGAGATCATTAAAGGCAGCTTGCTGAAGGTCAGGGCACAGTTTGAGAAGATCACTGTGGTTTTTCTTAATATTTATGCTCCTACTAAGGGGGTGGAGCGATTTCAAGCACTGGATGTTTTATGTGAAACCATCAAAAATTGTAACAGTGATGAATATTTGTTTTTAGGAGGTGATTTTAACTGCTCTGAAAATCCACAGTTGGACAGGAACCACCAGGAGCCTCACCCTGCTTCATCACGCAGGCTCAGACAGCTGACTGAGGCTCATGAGCTGTCAGACGTGTGGAGGATTTTTAACAGAAATCACAGGCAGTATACATGGAGTCACTCCAAAGACAATTGTTTATCTCTGGCCAGGCTAGACAGGCTCTACGCTTTTAAACATCATGTGAACATTTTTAACAGCTGTCACATCAACGCGGTGGGCTTCTCAGATCATTGTCTGGTTTTTTGTTCTGTTTTTATAAAAAATGTGCGTCTGCAAAGTGCGTATTGGCATTTTAATGTTGCCCTGCTCCATGACAAAGCTTTTAGAGCGGCTTTTGAACAGCAGAAGGTGCTCTAGTCAGATCACGGTTTCTTAACATCACACAGATGGATGCCCCCTCTCAGTTCTTCTTTGGTCTGGAGAGGAAGAATGGACAAAGAAAAATAGTTCACTCCCTGCGATCCAGCAGCGGCTCTGCAATCTCCGATTCCTCTGAGATCAGGAAATTTGCAGTCTGTTTTTATAAAGATCTATTTTCAGAAAACCCAGATGTGTGCAGCAGCTTCTTCACAGATCTTCCTCAGGTGGAGACTGAAGCCAACACAAAGTTGGAGGCTCAGTTATCTCTGCAGGAACTGCATACTGCTCTGATGAGCCTAAAGAGCGGGAAAGCTCCTGGCATTGATGGTCTCCCTGTTGACTTCTATAAGTCCTTCTGGTCTGTGTTGGGAGAAGACCTGCTGGAGGTTTTTAACAACTGCCTGGAGGGAGGACGGCTGTCTCTGAGCTGCAGGAGGGCAGTCATCACCTTACTGCCCAAGAAGGGAGACCTGCAGGAGCTAAAGAACTGGAGACCTGTCTCTCTGCTCTGCACGGACTATAAAATACTGTCCAAAGTCCTGGCCTCCAGACTCAGAGAGGTGATGGCATCGATCATCCATCCTGATCAGACGTACTGTGTGCCCGGCAGGCTAATCAGTGACAACATCACTTTGATTCGGGATATTTTGGAGGTCTCTGGCTCATTGGCTGTAGACACTGGTCTGATTTCAATAGACCAGGAAAAAGCTTTTGATCGGGTTGAACACAAGTATCTGTGGCAGACTTTAGCTGCTTTTGGTTTCAACCCAGGTTTCATAGCTAAGATCCGGGTTCTGTATTGTGACATTGCGAGTGTGCTGAAAATAAATGGAGGTCTGAGTGCTCCTTTTAGTGTTCAGAGGGGGATCAGACAGGGCTGCTGTCTGTCCGGCATGCTCTACTCTCTGGCCATCGAACCTCTGCTTCACAAGCTGAGGAACAACCTGAGTGGTGTTTGTGTTCCTGGCTGCGACGTCTCTTTTAAACTGTCGGCGTACGCCGATGATGTCGTAGCCCTGGTTAACTCACAGAAGGACATTGACATTTTAACGAACACTGCGGATCAGTTTGGGTGCATTTCCTCGGCCAGAGTTAACTGGGGTAAGAGTGAAGCTGTCGTGGTTGGGGACAGGCTGGGGGGTCAACTTAGGCTACCTGGAGGCTTGATGTGGAAGAAAGGAGGGCTGAAATATTTGGGAGTCTTTTTGGGTAACGAAATGTTTGTAAAGAAAAACTGGGAAAATGTTTTAGAAAAGGTCAAAGGTCGGCTTGAGAAATGGAAATGGCTGGTACCAAAAATGTCCTACAGAGGCCGTGTACTGATTTTAAACAATCTGGTCTCTGCTGCTCTGTGGCACCGGTTGGCCTGTGTCGACCCCCCAGTTTCTCTTCTGTCTCGCATTCAGGCAGTGTTAGTGGATTTCTTCTGGGACAAGTTGCATTGGGTCCCTCAGAGCATCCTGTTTCTGCCAAAGGAGGAGGGTGGACAGGGTCTGGTTCATCTAGCCAGCAGGGGCGCTGTCTTCCGCCTTCAGTTCATACAGAGACTCCTCGCCGGACCTGCAGACCTGGTATGGAGACGTTTATCCTGCTGCATCCTGCAGAGGTGTGGTGGTCTGAGACTGGGTCCGGCTCTGTTCCTGATGCACTGCAGGAGTCTGGACACTTCATCTCTGCCAGCGTTTTACAGAAGTGTTTTCTCAGTGTGGATTTTACTGAGGAAGCAGAGGAGGGAACAGGCCGACTCTCTGTACTGGCTCCTACAGGAACCTGTACTGTTTGGAGGGTTTCTGGACTGTCCCAGCTGGAGTGGACCCACTTTATCCAGATTTCTGAGAGCTGCAGGTGTTTCCACTCTGGGGCAGGTGGTGGAGCTGGCGGGACCCAGGTTGGATGATCCTGTTGGACTGGCTGCTCAGCTGGGATTACGGTCCACTCGGGTTATGAGTCAGGTACTGAAGCACTGGAGTCAAAAGCTGACAGCAGAACAGTGTCTTCTTTTAAATGGCTTCTGCGACGGCTCACTGCAGCAGAACTGTGAGGACCCTTTTCCTTCCATTCGACTGTTCCCGGATTTTAAAAACTGTTCTGGTCCTTTACTCGAGCCTGTGGACTCAGTGGGTGTGTCCCTGGAGGGCGCCTCGGGGAAGACTCTGTACAGACTCATGGTAAAAACCTTAAACCGGAATAAACTAAATGACCGCACTGACACGCCGTGGAGGACTTACCTGGACTTAGGCCCTGATGTCAAGCCAGCATGGAGGTCTTTGTACAAACCACCTCTGTCAAAGAAACATGCAGACCTACAGTGGAGGATCCTGCACGGCATTGTGGCCGTGAACTCTTTTGTTTCTGTAATTAATGCTGCTGTGGAGGACAGATGTCCTTTCTGTGATCAGAGAGAGACGGTGTTTCACTGTTTCTCTGAGTGTACTCGTCTCTCAGCTCTGTTTGTCTTGTTAAGCACCATTTTTAACAGATGTGGGGAAGTTTTTATGAAACAGGTTTTTATTTGTGGTTTTAAATACACTCGTCGACACAAAGAGAAATGCCAGATTCTGAACTTTGTGTTAGGACAGGCAAAGCTGGCGGTGTATCTGAGTCGCAGGAGGAAGGTGGAAGAAGGCTCGAACATTGATGTGGTTCCTGTTTTTCTCAACATGGTGAAATCAAGACTGTTGTTAGAGTTTAGTTTTTACAGAGCTGTTCAGGACCTGCAGAGCTTCCAGCAGATGTGGGGTTATGAGGGGGTGCTCTGCTCTGTCTCAGAGGGACACTTAGTCTTTGGACATGAGTTGGTGTAATTCTTGACACTATGTGAATTTTTTCTCTGTTTCAATAATTCATAATTTCTGTAAATTCATGATTTTTCACAGTGATCATAGTGGAAAATAAAGGTTGGTTCTAAAAATCAAAAAAAAAAAATCTGTCTCTCTCTCTGTCTCTCTCTCTGTCTCTCTCTCTCTTTCTGTCTCTCTCTCTCTCTCTCTCTCTCTCTCTCTCTCTCTCTCTCTCTCTCTCTCTCTCTCTCTCTCTCTCTCTCTCTCTCTCTCTCTCTCTCTCTCTCTCTCTGTGTCCCCCCTCAGTGGTGTGTGGTGGACGAGCTGGCGAAGTTGCCCAGTTTGGTTCAGTTTTCGTGTCGCGGTAACCGACTGGTGAGCAGTGATGGAAACCACAGAACAGCCAATCAGCTGCTCATCGCCAAACTGGGACGACTGGCCGTCCTGAACAGCTGCGAGGTGAGCTGAACCCCTGTGTGTGTGTGTGTGTGTGTGTGTGTGTGTGTGTGTTTGAGCACATGCTGACTCGTTGTCATGGTTTCCATCAGATCCACCCTGAGGACAGGAGGGGGGCGGAGCTAGACTACATCAAGATGTTTGGAGAGGAGTGGCTGAAGGCAGGCGGGGGGGCTCAGCCCAGCAGCCAGTTCACCTGTCAGCACCCTCGTTACCTGAGCCTCATTGACAGTAAGCCACACCCACAACACCGTGATTCAAATGTGACTCTGTTCTGACCTCTAGAGGCAGCTGCAGGAAACTACAACAACAACATAAATTCAACACTGGGACTTCATTCACTATTTTAGGGTTCACCAGCTGTTAGATAGACCACAGTCTGCTTCAACTCTGTAGCTTATGTGGCTTGCTACACTACAGCAGGGAGACTCAGCTCGCTTTGCCCGGGGGCCACTTTTGCTACATGACAGGAGTCCAGGGGCCAGTTAATAAACAAGCATTAATAATATTGATCAGATATCTTGCGGTGCTACCAGACAGGCAGCACTGAAGCTAGCATGTTTTGACTGGTGATGGCGCCTGATATTAGCCACCTAGCATACAGCAGCTGTCGTTTGGCAAATTAGACACAGAGGTTTGGTGTGAGGCGGCAAAATAAAGGAAAATTCATCCGTCCTGTTTTCATTGTCAACGTTTCGATTTTTGCTGTCTTCACTTATCTTTGCCAGGCACCTGGGAGAAGTTTGCCCTCAGGAACTAGGCACACAGCCCTGAAGGCAAACTTCTCCTACGTGCCCCATGCTGTCAGGTATAGGTGAACTTGTCACCACTTGCACTGCACAGATTGCTGATAGGCTAACATGCAACTTTAACAGACAAGGGATGTTATTGAACATTTAGTAATTGGTATAAACAAAAAAATCCCTGTGTGAATCGATTCATTTTCGTTGTGAATTAGAAAATGGTTGACGGGCCACTATTGCGGGTCAGATTTGGCCCAAGGGCCGTAAGTTGAGTATCACTTACGGCAGTATGTTGTTGTTGTTGTTGTTGTTGTTGTTGTTGTTTTACCAACATTTATTTGGGTTTCATAGCAGACTGACATATATACATGCTTTATGCCTGTACTGGACTTGTTTTAGTGCTGTGTGCGGTACGTTGTATTTCCTGAATAGTGAGTATTAGCAGAAGGAAAATCGTAGCAGAAATAAACAAGACATTTCTGTATGTACCTAAAGACGAAATCAGTAACAAATGCATCTTTAAAGGTATGCTGTGGCGTTTTTGACCACCTGTAGCACTACGGAGCCTTGTTTTTATCCTGCTGTCAGTTTCACATTGTCCTACTGTTCAATTGTTGATGGCCGTAACATGCCGAGAAACAGGCAGTGAAGAAGAGCTAGCAAACATGGATGTAAAACATGCAGGATTTAGGAAATACAAGAAAACTCCACAGGACACATTCCAATATTCATTTCACGAACACCCAACAAGTACGACACCAACCTCACTTCAGTACGCTCAGTCTCAGAGCACTCGGTGGGTAGTTCAGGCGGCCTGGGAAAGTGGAGTACTTCCAATCAAACACACAAAACAAACAGCTTCTTTGTTGTATTTATTCATGAGCTGGTGGTTGTAGTTTTTTTGTAATCTGTAGATGACAAGTATTTCTAATTTTTGATAACTATTATATACATATAAAATGTTAGTCACTGACTGTTAAATGCCTTTAGATGAATAAAATTTATGAATACGACTTAGCCTCCTGCTCCTCCTCTTCTGATGTTGATGATGATGAAGACCATCTTGTCCTGTGTTTCAGAGTACGGAGCTCCAGAGGAAGGCGAGCTGAAGAAGCCGGAGCCGTTCGCCCTGAAAAATCAGCTGTTAAGTTAGTCCCACCTCCTTCTGCTCTCTGATTGGCTTATATATTATATTATATTATATTATATTATATTATATTATATTATATATATACAGGCCATGAGTAAACATACTGTGGGTCCAGCAGATTTCCCACCACACGAGGAAATGTGATGTTTTCTGATCGTCTCCTCGTCTCTCCTCACCAGAGGTCACGTTTGTGTTTCCTGATGACGCTGAGCGGAAGGCCATTGAGAAGAAACTTCCAGGTAAAACAGTCAGGAGCTAAATAACTGAGCTAAAGCTTTTCAACCTCCAACCAAAGGCGGAGACGGGCTGAACTCAGAAATCTGAAATGATGTGCGTTTGAGTGAAACGGTGTGTGGTCTGTCCTGCAGCCTCCATGGTTGTCCAGAAGGTGAAGGGGCTCCTGTACAGACTGCTGAAGGTTCCTGCAGCAGATCTGAAGCTCACCTACACCAGCCCCAAGGTAAGACCCGGGTTTTCCGTGATGAAAGCAGGGGATAGCCGCGCCGAGCCGAGCCGAGCCGAGCCGTACTGCTGTGATCCCACTTGTACTTTGAGATATCGGCTTCATTTGACTGATTATTGATCTCCTTCAGCTGATTACTGCTGTGTGAAGTCACTGCTGATGCAAACCGAACCTTTCCTGCTGTTGCTGCTTCACATTAAAAGCTTTCCACTGGCGAAGCGGCGGGATGCTTTTATTGTGAAGAAGTTATGAGGAAATGCTTTGTTTGTCACTGAGTTAGTGAAGATTCATTAGCGGCGCTGTTCTTCAATAAAAACAGGTCAAATCAATCAGATATGAAGATATTCAGCTCTGTTTGGTATCAGCCACAGAGTGAGCTGACAGAGCTGCAGGTGACTGACTGACTGTGAGCAACACACTTGCAACACCTCATCAAGGTGAACAAAAAAAACCTTCAGTAAAGTAATATGCAAGACTTTTTAGTTCCCACTTTTGTTCCTGGGACTCTATAGTTCCTGGAACAGTTTGGCCCTTTTAGTTCGACCAATCAGCAACATGCAGCCCTGCAGGCTCCGCCCTGACCCTTCCTGAGCCAGCGTAACGTACTAAAGTAAAGCTCCTTCCTTTTCTAGATGTTGGGGACGGAGTTTGAGATCGACAGCGACCTGAAGACTCTACAGTTTTACTCCATAGAGGACGGAGACCAGGTGTTGGTCCGCTGGTCCTGATCCGGACCCAGGAGGTCGAAGAGCCAGCCCGGTCCCCCCAGCAGAGACGGAACAGACAGGGGCTTCCAGGGCTGAACTTGAGCTGCTTCTGTGTCGGACTGAGATCCAGCAGCAGACCGTGAGAGGACTCACAGACTCGCACTGAGAGGTGGACTTCATACTGATGCTCAGACCGGATCTGATGACACTCGTTTCAGAAATTAAACCGCACACACAGAGCCAATCAGAATAATGATGCATGGATTTCCTTCAGGTCTTCATTTAGAAACATCACAGAGTCACAGAGTGAAATCTACAGCTGCACCAACCAGTCCAAGGATTTACTGAACAAACTACTAACAGACCTTCCACACGTTGCATTGGTTTGAATTCAGTTCAGTTTAACAGTTTGAGCATGTGGATTCAGATACAGCTGTATAATCCCTGTTAGCATTAAACTGTCATATATTATCATGTAGTCAGTTTCCACTCATTTCAAATAATCTAGTGCAAGAAAGATGTTTCCTTGCCTTTTGTAAGTAATGTGCGCTGAATGAGGCCATGTGATGCAGTCAGAAAGCTCTGCAGAAAGCAAGTAAGTGAACCTTGAGTTTAGAATATTTTACCACAGATATGTGTTTATACTTAGTGGTGCTTAATCACGTCTACAAAGCTAAACTTTAACGCAGGTAGGGCTGTAGGTTGAATTTATTTAAAATATTAAAAGAGAATCAGATTAAAAACATCTAACTTTAAGGACTTCAGCACATCTGTTTTTTTCTTGAGCTTTCTTGAACAGTGTCTTCTCACCACACAGAACAACTCCTGTATGAGAGGAAATAAAATGATAAATAATAAGAGTTTAGCTGGCCCAGCTAATCACTGCCTTTGCTGTTATAGAAGTAAAGATGAAATGACAAACAAAGCAATTAAACAGATGAACTCATAATTGTTGGAAAGAGTCAGCACACATCCATGTTCATCATTTTAATACTCCCAACTGAGAAAAAGGCTTCATACAAAGTCTTGAAAGTTTGGAAAATGCTTGAATTTCAAATATACTCCTTGAAAAATGCTTGATTTTCAACATAATCTGGTTGAATCACTGGTGGAAACCAGAAACCTTTTAATATTTGAAATGAAACGATCCCGTCATATTTGTTTGTCGTCTCCTGGAATTTATAGTAACAGCTTAGATGTGATAATAAAGGCTTTGAGAGTCTGGACATTATTGGTTTAGGTACCTTGAAAGTGCTTGAATTTTGTAGGAACCCTGTAGAAGGAGCAGTTTGAATGATCATCCAGTCGTCCTGTGCCCTGTCGTGTCTGAAGGGGAACACTTCAACCACTAGAGGGCAGCAGAAGCTGAGTGTGTTATCGCGCTGTAGAGGTAAAGAACTAATACACTTCATTATTTCATTGTTACAGTTTTTTCTGAATGCTTAAACACCAGCAGTGATTCTTGAAGCACTGTCTCTGAAACCATTAACACTTTGAGCCGATGCATTTACCAAGTGTGCCAAACTGAATGCACATCCTCTGCTTTACAGTTTGTCATTTTAATAACACTGAACACCAGTTGCCTTTCCACACTGACACAATGTGGGAACGTTTTTAGATAATGAGTTCACTTACTTTATTACAAACTGCTGTGCCCTGCACACAGAAAACACAAACACCACAAGTGTTTTTCTTTTACTCTGTCAGTGCCTGTTGCTGTGTGCACCGTACTGACGCAGAAACACAAGTTTTTAAGAGTTGAGAGTTGCAAGAGATGTATTCATGTTTTGCTGGTTTGCTGTAAGGTTTTTAGTGGTTAGTGTTCTGCAAAACTAGCCTTTAGTTTCAAAGATGGTGCCCAAAGCCATCAGAAAAAAACTGTAATTCTGTAAATACCCTCGATCATCAGAACCACATTTATATGCAAAATCCTCAAAAGCCCAAAAACCAAACACCAGCTCAGTGGCCTGAGTGGAAGTTGATTTAGAAATGTATGTTGATGAGACTTAAGTCTGTAACGGTTAATAATAATAATGAAATTCATTAGTTAAATATGATGTTGGTGATCTTGCAGAGTGTTCAGGCTTCTGTCTGTCTGACATAAATCTTCCAGCTCCATCATTAGCAGTTAAACTGTTCATAAAGAAACCTGAAGTCCTCGTGTTTAACAATCAGTCATCAGTCCCTGGAGACATTTTATTTGTAACTTAATAGCATGTTAGCTTACCAGATATGCTAGCTAGGGAAGAAAGCAAGAGTGTTAACTTCCTGGTTTTCTGTTGGTTTGAAACATAACAGTACGTAACATTTTATATTAATATGAGGTCAAATATTTCAACTAATTAGTTTTATTTAAAAGCCAAGAATTTTATTCTATATATTAATATATATTCACCTAATAGAACTGAAGTAGACATCTTTGGTGAATATTTTGCTACCGCTGCTTTTCACTGTCACCCCGGCAGGTCGAAGGAGGAGAGGTTCTTTAACTCTGGCTCTCTGCTGGAATCCACTGAACCTGCTGTGGATCCAAGATGGCGACAGCTGCCGTCCTCCATCATGGAGCAAACCAGGAAGAGCCAGCTGTCGGGCCTGCAGAGGGTGAGTGTTAGATGCGCCACACAGACCCCTAATATGGAGGATTAGATAACAACATGATGAAACACAGCAGGCTGAGTCTGTATATTTAAAAAAAGGTTTTATTGAGGCTGTTAACGGCTGATGGTCAGTACAAAAACCTGAGCTGAGTTTCCCAACGTTACACTAACCTGCTCTACAACCCAAAGAGCCCGGTGCTGTGCTGTCATGTGACCACTGTTTTTACGTTTTCTCCTGCTGCTGCAGATTCACTCCAGTTTTAGTCAGTTTACCTGCTTCACAAAGGTGTGTGACACAGGCTCAAATGGCAGTAAGCAGTTACGACCAACAAAAAATGTGTGCACTCTAGATTTTGTTTTCTGATTAAAATGTTGCCCGTCGCCAAATTGAATGAAGCAGAGGCGAAAACATTTTGGCCTCCTGAGATAATATTTCAGTGACGACTGGTCAGTAATGTCTTTATTTTGAAGTCCGAGGTGAAAATAAAACTCAAACTGCTTATGTACAGGGTTCGTACAGCTTTTTAAGAGTAACATTCAAGCGCTTTCAAGGTACCTAAACCAAAACTTTCCAGCCTCTGGAAGCCTTTATCATCACATCTAAAAATCGTTACTATAAATGCAACTGTGAAAAATAATGTTTACAGGATTCCTTTACACGCAGCAATCCATGTATATTGTCACTTTATTTGACCAGCTGTTCATATTAACTTTGATTGGATGTATTGATCAGGATTATTTAATGCTGCCTAGTTTCCAGAGTGAGGGATCAACAGAGGAACTTTATCCAGCTCTGAAGAAACAGAACTTTCCTTTTACATTATGTTGAAAATCAAGGAGTATATTCAAATTCAAGCATTTTCCTAACCTTGAAAACAAATTGGTTAAAATTGAGCATTTTCCAAACTTTCAAGACTTTGTATGAACCCTGTATGTATTGTGATCTACCTGCAGACCGATACTGGAAATACTTTCTTGTGTGAAGGGAAAGGGTTAATGAAAGGGTGAATAAAATGTAGATCACATGAAACATGCTGGTGCACTCAGACAGTTTCTGGAAACTTTGAGGACACAAAAATAATCTCCATTAACGGCTCTTAGTTTCGGTTGCCGACCGATAGATCGGATTTAATCACAGATATATCTGTATCAGAGGCTATGTCAGCTGATCAGTAAATGTCAGTTATGTTTGAGGTTGTTTAGAAACAGTGTCTTTCCAGTTTGTCCACCAGAGAGCGCTGACTAGTTCAATTTTACACTTTAATGACCGAATTTAGGGAATTGTTAACAAAAATGTTTTCATGGTGTTTCTGTAAAACAGTGATTTTTTTTTTTACGTTTTTTGTAGCAGCAGGTTGGAAAAGTCTTTTAGTATGGAAGCCTGTGACTGGCAATACTAAAATTAAATAATTTAAT
>VMKM01004588.1:0-14998 GCA_008360985.2 Macquaria ambigua | reverse complement strand
AGAGAGACAGAGAGAGACAGAGACAGAGAGATACAGAGAGACAGAGAGAGACACAGAGAGAGAGAGACAGAGAGAGAGAGAGAGAGAGACAGAGAGACAGAGAGACACAGAGAGAGAGAGACAGAGAGACAGAGAGAGAGAGAGAGACAGAGAGAGAGAGAGAGACACAGAGAGAGAGAGAGAGAGACAGAGAGACACAGAGAGACAGAGAGAGACAGAGACAGAGAGATACAGAGAGACAGAGAGAGACACAGAGAGAGAGAGACAGAGAGAGAGAGAGAGAGAGACAGAGAGACAGAGAGACACAGAGAGAGAGAGACAGAGAGACAGAGAGAGAGAGAGAGACAGAGAGAGAGAGAGAGACACAGAGAGAGAGAGAGAGAGACAGAGAGACACAGAGAGACAGAGAGAGACAGAGACAGAGAGATACAGAGAGACAGAGAGAGACACAGAGAGAGAGAGACAGAGAGAGAGAGAGAGAGAGACAGAGAGACAGAGAGACACAGAGAGAGAGAGACAGAGAGACAGAGAGAGAGAGAGAGACAGAGAGAGAGAGAGAGACACAGAGAGAGAGAGAGAGAGACAGAGAGACACAGAGAGACAGAGAGAGACAGAGACAGAGAGATACAGAGAGACAGAGAGAGACAGAGCAGGGTTAGGAGTGGCAGAGCATCTCAGGTGTAAAGTTTAAACCTGTAATGTTTAATGTCTCCACATCAGATTTGTGGCTGTAGTTGGACCTCAAAGACTTTCAGAGCACACACACACACACACACACACACACACACACACACACACACACACACACACACTGTACCATAACGTTCGACCACAAAACTCAGAGTGCAGCCGTAGACTCACATGAAAACACAGAGTTTTTAAATCAGCGCTGGACCTCTGGGTCGCCCCGGAGCACAATACATGCTGATACTACAGTCTGTTTCTGTGTGTGTGTGTGTGTGTGTGTGTGTGTGCACACCATCACTGATAGTGAATCCACTGAATTGTGTTTTGTGGAGCGTGGGAAAGCTCTGCTGATTTGGCCAATTACAGCTTGGCTAACAAAAGGTCACCGTTTCATTACACACAACACAACAACACACCACAACAGTGCCAAGTCGTCGTGACGCAGAGAGAAACAGAAGGAGACAGAAAAGGGATGGAGGACGCTCGTGTGTGCGCAGAAACAGGACTGAAGATATATTTATTTGTATAAATGTGTGTCACAGGAAATGTCAAGCAGGTGTCGTCCTCAGAGGAAGCTGTCTGGGTCGTGCTCACAGTCTGCTCACCACGTATTTCACTTGAAGCCCAGCAGTGATCTGACGGAGCCGAAGCAGCCATTTAACGGTAGTACAGGCAGTATTGTTATGCCGTCATTGGTCAAAAAAGCTCACATCCCAGAAACTGTGACCACACAGCACAATGATGTGCTGGAGTGTAACAACATTTGTACAAGTGTGTCTTGTATAAATACCTGTGCGTGTGTGTGTGTGTGTGTGTGTGTGGCTTTGTGAGGGAGAAAAAGAGCCTGTGTGTACAGATGTATTAACTGTTTGGGTATTAGTCCACAGAGACTTTCAGGTCGGGAGCAACATTCATCTCTCAGCCGTTTTTTCTGCTGAGCCGTAACATCTTTCCCCAGGAACACACACACACACATACACACACACACACACACACACACACAAATCTACACACTAACAGACATCCAAGCGCAGTCTGGGCTTTAGCTCTGAAACGCCGGCCTTACACTCTGAAATCCGGTGTTGAACAGCAACTGTAAAAGCTGCATTAATACACGATGTCATCCAAGAAAAAGCAAAGATAGGAGGAGAAAAAAAACCACTCTTCCATTCATTGCAGGATGATAAGCGTTTACAGACTGCTGTATTTCTTCATGGAGCCTCAGAGTTTCCCTTCATGTTAGTGTGAGGGCTGATAGTGAACCAGTTCAACACTGAACTCAGTTTCCCCAGAGCTGCAGACAAAAGACTTCAGTCACAAAAAGGACTTCAGATTTAAACTGGAACTGTAAAAGTCCAACTGAAATTAAATTGCATGTTTTGTCTGCTACAGCATAAATATCTGCTCTGTAAATCACTTGTCCTGTTTTCTCCTTTGAGAAAAAATCAGAAACCAAAATTTACATTTTTCTTTGTTTCATGATGGCGCCACCTAGTTTTATATTAATTTAACAAAATACCGAAAGTTCTCCGTCTACACAGGTGGAGACCTTCACATCTCAAATCTTGCATAAAGCAGTTCAGTCAGACAACTCCCGTTTGAAATGTTTATTACAGCAGCAGAACACAGTTAGAGTTTGGCGTCCAGGCTCCGACCTCGTCACTCCCCACAGATATGTTTACATAGAGATATTGAGGAGTGATGAGCAGATATCTTAAACCCCCCAGCCAGAGCCTGCAGGTGGATGCTGGGGTGGTGGTGGAGCTGAAAGAACAAGCGGCAATACTGATGCAGGGCAGCAGTGGCATCGACAGGCAGAGGGAGAGATGGGAAATTTTTAAATAGACCACCAAATTGGGAGGGTGTGTTTGGTGGATGGTTGAGGAGAGTGAGGCGTGTCGTGTGTTTATAGCAGTGCAGCTCGAGTTGACTGGCTGAACGAGCTCGCAGGCGTCGCTCCATTTATGTCAGCGGTCACACTGAGCCAATCAGCAGCCTGCTACACAACACAAGAGCCACAGACTCTGAACAACTACCCACATTAGCTTCATGCTAACGTCTCCTTCTTAATTAACTTACAAACTTACACACATCTTGTCCTGCAGCTTGTTGAACGAGCCACAAAGCAAACATTCAAGCATGCTGTGTGACCACCTCTTCAGACAAACTCGACCAACTGCAGTTTACCTGCAAAGCAAAGCGAGGGGTTGAGGATGCCCGTTTACAAAATATGTAGTGGTTTGTGGTCCGTACGAAAATGAAAAAACGTGTAAAAACAACAATCCGCCATTTTACAGGATGTTATGTGCTGGACTGTTTTTCCGCTCTGAGCAGTTGCCAGGCAACCAGTGGACACTCCAGCGAGTTACTCTTCCCAGCCAGGAAGTAGTCCGGCATCTTCCTGTAAAATGGCGAATTGTCATTTTTACATGTTTTATATAACGATATATATACGATATATATAACGTGTTAATCAGTGAGTTTTAGAGGTGCTGATAGGTTGATTTTGTTACCTTTAGACAGAGCCTGTTTCCCTCGGTTTCCAGTCTATATGCTAAGCTAAGCTAAGCTAACCAGCTCCTGGCTGTAGCTGTATCAATCTGAAAATCTCAGCAAGAAAGAGAAGAAGAGGATTTCCCGACATGTCCGAACTATTCCGTTAAGGTTAGAGAAAGATGGTGGTTTCAGTAAAATGTTAATAAAGTAAACATGTCGTCGACCACCATCTTTACCGAACCTTAAACAAGAACATAAAAACTTTAATCATGCTTTAGTTGCTACTGTACAGGTGGATTTTGCAGGAAAACTAATGAAATATGTTGCCAGCATTTTGCAGCCTTGCAGATACGTTCATTAACAACAATTCCTAATTGATAAAAAACAAAATTCAAGCGGCATTACATTTCTCTCACATGTATTGGCATTTGCGCAAATTAATGATAAATGTAATTTCTAGGAGATGGGGCTGTGGAATCATTTCAGGTGACAAAACCACCTGAGTTTTATTACCTCATTCCTTCCTAACTGAGACAGTAGCAGCACTGAGAGACAAACTCATGGTGAAATATATCATTACTGTATGTGCATGCATTCAATTCTCAAAATGAGTCAGGATTTTTTTATGTGACTTCGACATAAAAAAAGTGGGTGAATGCAGGGAGAGAGTTTAGATGGCAGAGAGAAGTTGGATATTTTCTTGAAATGGAAAAGGGGGAATAGACTGTCACAGTGTTTGTGGTGTGACTGGGTCAGGATGGATGGTGAAGTCATCATCTGCAGAAAGAGCAGCGCTGGAGGCCTGAAATCGGATGTTTCTACTTTTTTTTTTTAAGTCATAAAATCGTGTGTGAGCTGCCGTAATCGAGTTATGGAGGCAGTTCCACATGTTGAGGTTATAACTGTGTGACTGTCATTCCAAACCTCATTCGAAAGTCGTCTAATTTACCTCTGCACCATTTGCATTTTAATATTTGGCTCCATGGAAAACATTTTGTGCTGGTTTTCAGGTCTGATAAAGGAGACGACATTGGTGAAGAAAAAGACAGAGTCTGTGTCTCAATTCAGATACTTCATGTAGTTCACTTCCATGTAGTACACTGTGTGCACTATATACTTGTGTAGTGTGTGAATTTCGACAGGGTGGTGGTGTCTCAAATCAAACACGGCAATTGTGCATCTACCGGAAATGATGATCACAAGTCTTGACTTCTTCTTCTTCTTTTTAATGGCGAACTGCAACCGGGCGGAGCAACTGAGTATGTTTACTCAATACAGTTTTTAGGTACTTGTACTTTACTTGAGTATTTCCATTTTATGCTACTTTACACTTCTAGTCCGCTACATTTCAGAGGGAAATATTCTAGTTTTTACATGAAGCTGATAATACTTGTGTACTTTTACTGCTGATACTTTACATGAAGCTGAGAATACTTCAGTACTTTTACTCAAGTTAATTAATGCAGGACGTTGCATGGAGTATTTTTACATTGTCGTATTGGTACATTTACTGAAGTAAATGATCTGAGTACTTCTGCCACCACTACAATAATACACAGACATGCAGTTATCTCCAGTAAATGATTTTTATTCATAAACATCTTCCACTAATTAACAGTGCTTGCTCACTTAATTTCCCAGGGTGCCGCTCTGCAGATGGTCAGCATAAACTGTTCAGTAGTCTCAGCTGTTCGCCCGTCATTATCTTGCTCTGTGTGTACACACATACACAGGTCACTGTACAAGAAGAAATCATTTCTGCTTGCATGGAAAAAGAGGATATTTTCCTTCTGCAGTGGTGGAAGAAATACTTTACTTAAGTAAAGTACCAGTACAACAATGTAAATATACTCCACTACAAGTAAAAGTCATGCATTTAAAATTTTAGTTAGCAAAATGTACACATACTTTTGTATTAAAAGCAAAAGTATGTGTTTTATATACAGTTAGCTAGTCTTAACTGCTTTAGTTTTAACTACTTTATATACAGTTAGTAGCTATTCTGGACATTTTGACTATGGTGAAATGACAGGATCTGCTCTGTAACAGACATTTAGCAGGACAAAGACACTCAGGGGGGCGCCGGAGAGCTGAAGGGGAGGCAAAGATACTGCAGGAGGTGAATGAGAGTCAAACATCACACACAGAGTCCTCACTCAGTCAGATCTGAACTCACAGGCATGAAACACATATTGAATCATTCAGTGTGACTTCCACTTCCAGAGGAGATCATTATCTCTGATGTCCATCCAGAACAAACGTCTAGAAATTAATTATTAAAATCACTGACCAGAGCAGGTGATGTTAAAATCACCCCACCTTCCCTAAAGACAGAAATCCAGTCCCAATGGGGTTTTAATGGTGTCTTAAAATAGCACTGTCAACTGCACTAAAGTGTATTTTGGTATATTTTAAATTGCACTAATCATATGTCATTAATATATTAAATTAAGTGCATTTATATTTTACAAGGATACAGCAGCCTGTAAATGCAACCTCCCAAATATGCTTCCACAGACAGATTTAGTCTCCTTTTAAGGCTGAAATCACATTTCAAGTGCCGTTCTTGTCGCCATGTTCACTGTGCAAAAGCTTCCACACTCAGTTAAAGACAAATCTCTGCAGTTACACTAACGTGCCCTGTAGACAGATGAAAATAAAGAAAATAATACGGTGAAAGTTGTCATTTATTTGATTATTTCAGTGAAGAACACTGCCTTACAGGATAAAACCATTTATAGCAACAAATGGTCGTGTTTGGCATTCATGGCTCTGCATCAAGCTGCTCCCTGCTTACCCAGCAAGCATGCTGAAGGAATCAAATCCACCCTGGTGTATACATACAGAGCAGAGCCAGGGCAGCAGCTCTGTGCCATATGATCACTCTAACAGCCATGGTAATCTCAACAGATCCTGTTATAGCAGGTGGAGGCTTGGCAGCCTGGGTGTATCAGCAGTTGGAGCAAAAATCAGAGGAATTGGAGGATGTAAGCATCTCAGTGGACGTCATTCTACTGTTATATATATATATATATATATATATATATACAAGAAGTTTATTTGGACTACCACACACACCGTCCTGCTGCCCCAAATACTCACTAGAGCACTAAATGTGGATTCATCCGCCGCTGAAAATAGTCCCCAACAAATGCACTATTTCCTCCTGTTTGTTTGATAAAAACTACAGTGAGCAGCTGTTTGAAACATGAAACTATATATCTGTGAGGAGTTTTTAGAGTTACGTCTTCAGCAGGAACCAATGGGCTCGGAGCTGAGAGCCACAGACAGGAAGTCAGACAGGACTGAGAGACGGACTGACATGTTGTTGGTTTGGTATTTGTTGACAATAAGAAGAATATAGAATATATCCAGCCTCATGTCCAGATACTGTAGAAAAAGAGAATTTGAAAAACACTGGTATCCGACTTCAATAACTTCATGAGTCACAAACCATGGCAACAACAAGTGTGTCCCAGCCGTTCATCACACATTTCCGTTGTTGTTTGCGCTCCTTGCGGCGTGTTTCTGTATTTAATTGTGTTTCTGACTTTTTTCTTCTAAATGCTGCACATGTGTTTGTCAGTTTGGTAAAGATGTTTTCTTTAGTTGTAGTGTGAAAGGTGTGTTCCAATAATGTCAGTACAAACTACAGGATGTAAAACCAAAGATGGCGTGGGACTGCTTCCTGGATCAGGGCTGTGTGTTTACAAGAAAACTCCACAGGAGACCTTCAAGTGATGAGTCACTGTGAACCACCCAATCACCCTATGAATCATGTCCTAAATTAAAAAGAATTTGTAGAAAATGTAATGACAGATTTAGAGCTGACATCATATTTTTAGCTTCCAGTTGAATATAGTGAGAGATCTGCGGGGATGTGTGCAATATAAACCAGTAATGAGCCGCATTTATCATCAAACCTCCTGCATGTGAAGCAGGAAACAGCGTTTCATGCTAAATACACAGAAATGAGTAACAAACTGAAACTCTGCCAGTCACTCAGACAGATGTACAGTGTGTTTTTCACTGTATGTACACAATTAAATCACTATAAACTGACAAACTCAATCAATGTAAATACTCCTCACTCGGTGGTCACGTGACATGACTGCATGTGAGGAGGTCTCCTGGACCTGACGAGCTGCTAACGCCGAAGATGGAGTGTGCACGAAAGGTTGAAGTGAGCATTCATGATGACGGCTGGAGATTGTAAATCCCCATCTTCCTTTCATGAAGCCCACTTAAAGCGTCACAAGAGGACTGTGGAGATTCTTCATCTGGTTCAGAGTGAGAGGTCATCTGAGGAAGAGGAGCAGCGTGGGTAGTAACCAGCTGTGGCTTGAAGAAGAGTTACAGCCTGCCAGTGGTGGAAGAAGAACTCAGATTGTTTATTTAAGTAAAAGTATTAATACCACAGTGTAGTAAGTATAGAGAGCTGCAGGGATGACATATTTTTGTAGGCCAACCCAGAAGTTAGCATCGCCCTGGTTCCCTCGACAAAAAGATAATCTTGAATGAACACCACTTTTATGATGTTTGAAGCGTAAAGTAAAAAGCTAACGTTAGGCTATAAACCAGCTACACCACGGTCACATGACTTCAGCGTCTCCACCACTGAGCTTCCAGCGCTGACCTCTTCTACAAAAGCCTTTGGGAAAGTTTGAGTTAGAACAGTTTGCAGTATAAACCCAACGAGGCTGTAAAGGCGGACGAGTGAGTAGATGAGTTTCTGTGTTCGGCGTGATGACGTTTAATGTCCCCGACAACCTCTGTAGTCTCATTTAGACACTTGTTAGCAACCGCCTTTTTAAAGACACGGAAAAGCTTCAAAACTCACGAGTGGAGTATTTACTGACGGATTTTATGTTGCAGAACAAAACGTGAAAATCTCTGCAGCTTGTGTTAACCACAGACCTTATTTCAGGCATCGAACCAAAAACCAATTCAAGAAACCCACTGACTTCCAGACGAGGGAACAGGAAGAGCTAACATGCTAACATGCTGACTCATTTCAGGGTTCAGGGCTCAGTCCTGCAGCAATCAACTGGATGGATTATCATAAAAAAAAATTCTGACATTCATGTTCCCTGAAGGATGAATTGTAATAATACTGACTTTTCATCTAGCGCCATCATCAGGTCGAAATACTTTGGTTTTTTAACAAATACCTGCAAAATGAATCTCCATTCCCATCAGCCTCAGCTGTACTTTAGTGCTAATTAGCGAATGTTAGCATGTCATCCTCTGGGAACCGTGAATGTAAAACAATCCATCCTGTACATGTTATTTATATTTCACAGGATAAGTGAAAACTTCGACCTGCTTGTGGCGCTAGAGGAAAAGTAATCAGAATACATCATTTGGGTACCGTGAATATCTGTTTCAATCCATCCAATAGTTGTTTTTGTATTTTAATCTGGATTAAAGTTGTGGACCGACATAAAGCGACGCTGCTAGCATGGCTAATAACATTACAGTAAAAAAACAGATTGAAAGAAACAGCAACTGATGACATTTCTAGTAACTGTTGGTAAGACAATTACAAATTCATGATTTTGAGTTCCCTGAACCTTTAAATTCAACTTGCAGAAAGTTTCCGCCCACTGAGGAGTGTGGAACCTCCAGACTGTTTCAGCCCTCTTTGGCCTAATTGTTCTCTAAGGACTCTTCAGGATTTTGCTGATTCCACATCAGATGGCGATGTGGGACGTCATATTGATAATTAGATCTTTATATAGATACACACTGAACTATTTCCTCTGACTGTTTGTCTTTTTGCGCAGCATATCTCTGTCTGCGGAAGTCTTTACTTCCAGTCTATCAAAGGGTGTTGTGAAGAAAAAGACAGCGTTTCTATTAAAGACCCTGTTATATCTGATCAGCATGTGTTCTGTCTCACTTCACACATGGGCTTTCTCGGTTCTATAATAAAAACTACCAGTTGGCCAATTACGTTCTGCTTCTCCTTGACGGTCTCCCCGGACCTCCCTCATTTCCTCCCTCAGACGGAGAACAGCAGGGAGCGGAGCTGTTTTCCTTTAGGGCCCACTAGTTTTAGAGCAACCTACTTACCAGTGTCAGAATGTCAGACTGTCTCGGTATTCAGGTAAAGACGCGACCAATTTATTTTGTACAGATTACAGTCTGCCTCAGCTCCCTCTTCACCCACTGTCTGTTTTTCTGCAGCTGGTCATTTATTATCTTCACTTATACAGACTTCTGTTGTTTAATACTGCTATTTGTATCACATACTGTGTAACGGCCATGCAGAACCCAACCTTGACCTCAGTTTTTGCTCTTGTTACAACCCACATTCATAACGTATTAGTTTGGGCTCTGTGCTCTGCTGCTTTTGTGCGTTTTAGCGTCCTGCATGTCAGAATCAGAATCGGGTTTACTGCGGGTTAAGTAGGTTTTCACACTCAAGGAATTTGCTTTGTTATTTTGGTGTGTAACAAAAACATAGTAAGAGAAAAGATTAAGATAAGATTTAAAAATAAACAGGTACTACAAAAGTCAAGAAATATAAATAGAACGCACATAGAACAAACCAACACGTCCCGGCTCCACACGGAGCTTCAGCTCATTATGTTCGATGACATGGTGCTCGTAACGACGAGTGGCAAAGAGGCCTGATGACAAACAGTGGGGGATAACTGTTGACGGGGGACAGTGGTGTGTGTGTGGTGTACTAGCCTCTCTTCCCGCTGCTGGACGGCGTTGCAGCTGCCTCTGAAGCCTGGGGCGCTCTGCTCTGCGGCCGCGAAGCGCTGGAGGGGCGTCTTTGAGAAAACAGGTCACGGCGGGAGGGACCGCGGTCTCGGTGAGGCTCACGCCGTGGAGAGCGAGGCCTACGAGGGATACGGTTTCACTGGGGAACCGACTCCTTCTGCTGCCGGTCCAAGTTGTGGGTTTGGTGGGAGGGGCTTAGCGGAGTGATACGAGGCAGCAGAGAGAGAGGAGGAAGGTTTGCCTCCCCCAGCTTTAATAGATTTTTGGTTGGCTGTTGCATATAATATACAGAGTGTATGTTAGCTGTAAGCTAGCTAACAACATTATGTTTGTGTTTAGTTCAGACTGATGACAGATCCATAAAGTCCTGGGATACATGTGATTTTTTTCGCTTGAGTTGAAGCATTTTCGATTAACGTGGACGCGTCACCACGTTGAACCGCGCCACCCGGGTGAATTTGCATCTAATCGTGTCTTTCCATTGAATTTGTATGCAGTCACATCACTTTTTGCAGGCAGTGAGGTCGTAGATGGAAATGTTGAACTCTTTCATTATAAAAGTGTTTTTGGATTAATGTGTCTGTTTTCTGCTGGTGATGGTGCTCTGGAGGCTGTGAGGCAACACGAACATCTCTTCTGTATTCAGCACAATAAACCTCACTTAGTCATGACAGTGAATTTAATTGTACAAGTCTAGATCTCCTATTGTGTGTGTGTGTGTGTGCATGGTTTATACTTGCTGACTGAGTTTCTACTTACTTGCTGTGGAGTGTGTTGTTTAAAACACAGTTATGTGATAATTGGTGTGAAATTAAACTCCAAACTGTGTTAAAGACTGTTGACGTGGTGTCTGCGCGGAGCAGCAGTGAGTCGCTCTGGAGAGGACTGTTGCAGATATCAGCGTGATCAGAGCTGGATGACGGTGCTGCAGGGCCAGATTACCAGCACGCTGTGCCTGGTGTCCTATTAAATACTCACTGTGCCTCAAATAAAGCTTGTGTCCTATTGAAGGCTGCTGTTGGGAAATAAAAGCGCAGTAACATGACGCTACTGTTCCTGAAATAGCCCAGAAACAGAACAGTGATGCAGCATGTTGCCCTGAGGACAGAGATGGGAGGGAGTGTGGTTAACGGGAAGGAGAGCGGAGGATTTAGAAAGAAGTTTAAAAGCCCGACCCAGTGGTGGGTTTTGGTGCAGACCCCCCCTTGGAAATCTGCAAATATAAGTTGTTGTGTTGTGCCTTTGAGGCTCCGCGTCAGAGAGACGTCTACCCGTAAAAGCAAACGTCAGAGACATTCAAAGTGTATGTTGCTTTTAAAAGGTTAGCTTTCTACTTAGCATAAAAGCTACTGAAGCTTCAATAACAAGACAAGAGAGTCAGGCGAGCAACAGTCAGAAATGATGTTAAGCAAAGCCGGAGCAGGATGAGGGCTGAGGACTGAGCAGGATGAGGACAGGGATTGTTTAAGTTGCTGGGAGACTAGAAAAGACAACAGAGACGGCGACACGTGCAGAGATTAAGTGACGTAAACTGTCATGAAGTGGCTCAAGGTTCAGACAGAAAGGAGGTAGATCACACGTGAGGTTTGAATCAAAAGTGAAAATCATTTATTAAACTATATACATAAATAAAGCAATGTTATGTGAAAAAAACATGAAATCAGTAATGTAGGTGGGTGCATGGATGAGGGAAGAGTGCTGTCTGCTGAATACTAACAAACCAACAAAGGAGAGCTGAGAGGAGAGGGACTGAGCAGGCCAGGTGTAAACACTTCCCCGTCCAGCAGCCCAGGTGAACCTCCTCTCACTGACGACCTCCACTGTGCCGGGCCTCCTCCTGAGAGGGGGGGAGAGACCCAGCCAGGCAGAGCAGAGGGGACGGGGGGTCGACACGACACAAAGACAGAAATATATAGATGCACTCTGTTCGGGAGATTTATAAAGCTGTGTGTAGCTGTGTGTAGGCACGACTCTGTTTCATGAATCATTGTGGAACTGAGCGCACGTGTAGCAGCCTGATTTCCACTCCCACAGTTAACCGTCAGCGTACGGAGATACGTCAATCATTTGCATATCAATACTTCTGCCTGCTCCACCACTCGTTTGACCTGTAAATGAAAAGAACGGCAAAGAAGTCTTCTAATGCTGCCAGAGCATGACTGTGGCTATCTGTACACCTGTATCTTTAATGCAACACGTGTACCTGTACACCATCATCAGCAGTGATATCTCAGTCATCATTAAACAAGACTGAGAGACTACAGCCACGCACACAGGGGATCCAATAGTTGTTGAGATATTTCAGTCTGGACTGAAAGGTCATCAGTGATTTAGATTTTAGTGCTTTTATCAAAACAGACTTTACAAAGAGCAACTAATCAGCCCCCAGCTTCCACTGAGTGAAACAGCACCTCTATGGATTTCAATGTGTGGTGAATGTGAGTCAGCTTGTGTGGTGAAACACAGTACTACACTGTATGAGTCGTGTTAAGTGAGCTTCTATTTATTAGCTTTATTTACGCTCATATCTTATATGCTTTCTATACATGTTATCACATCATGAGTAAATGTTATTGAACCTGTCTTGAACGTATATTTAAATGCATGCTATTGTGAGAATAAATTATGTAGGGCTGCATCTAATGATTATTTTCATTGTCGATTAATCTACTGGACATTTTTTTTCGGTTAATCGATTGGGCTCTGGGAAGTTTAGATGAGCATTTTTTCACTATTTCTTTGACATTTCACAGATGCAACAAAGTGATGTCGTCAAATGCCTTGTTTTGTCTGAACAACAGTCCAAAACCCAAAAATATTCAGCTTACGATGATTTACGACAAAGAAAAGCAGCAAATTCTCACATTGCAGAAGCTGCAACCAGAGAATGATTTTCTTTGTTTTCCACTATTTTTGCATACAAATTAAGCAATAATGAATTAATTATTTAAACTGTTGTTTTTGTTTGATCAACTAATCGTTTCAGCTATAAAACAGTATCATGACAACCCTGCACAAGACTGCGTAGTATTCGTGTTGAGCTGCTCCGGGTCAAACTCCGTCCCTGGACACAGGACGTTAACACACACATTGTATGATTAATGTCAGGCGAGGCCGGGAAACACTCTGTGACATAATTCATGTTAATCATGGATGCTGGCGGACAGCCCAAGTGCACATCATTAGCAGTCAGATCACATTTCAACTCAATGTGAGCAGCACGAGGGTCGCACCATCTCCACTGAACACAAACATCCTCTGGCAAGGAACCGAAAAGTTTTATTGGGCCGCCAGCGTCTTGCGTCGGGCGTCTGCAGTGGTCTGACCTGAAGGTGACGCTGACAAGTGCTGCAAGAAGGGTGCTTGTTCCAAAAAGTTGAAAATGTTTGAACTTTTATGTGCAGCAGAACCCCCCCCCCGCAAGAGAGCAGTGCATGAAAGGTCCTCATTAATACAGCAACACCTGACCAGGTTTATCATCAGCTGATCGAACTCATGCTCAGCAACGAACTGCATGCTTTGCTTTGAGCTAAATGCTAACATCAGCATGCTAACATACTCACAATGACAATGTTAGCATGCTAATGCTAAGACGGTATAATGTTTACCATTTTCACCACCTTAGTTTAGCGTGTTAGCATGCTAACATTAGCTAGTTAGCAGTAAACACAGAGAGCAGCTGAGGCTGATGGGAATGTCATTAGTTCTGCAGGTATTTGGTCATAAACCAAAGTGTTGGACACATTAACATGTTGACCTGATGATGGCACTAGATGAAGAGTCAGAGGATCACCAAAGTTATTAAAGTTCATCCTGAGGGGAACATGAACGATAAACCATATTTCATCACAATCCATCCAACAGGTGTTGAGATATTTCAGTCTGGACCACAAAACAATCTAAAAATACAAATATGACACTGTATCTCAACTCTTTCTAACATTGACATATACCTTTGACCTGCTGGTGGCGCTACAGGAAACTTCAGAGCATCACCAAAGTCATTAGGATTCATCCAATGTGTGTTAAAAATGTTACATGTTAATAATGTTTGTTCGTCTTTCTTTCCTTTGCTACAGTTTGCTGACAGGTGTATCTGTAGTTCAGGTGTGTTTTGGGTCTGGTAGCGGGGCTACCGGCTCGGTTTGGGCAGTACGCCCGTGGTGGAGGCCGCGGCCGAGTTTGAGAAGCTGACACGCCGTCATGCTGTCAAAATGGTGCCGGCGGTCAGCTGTTCGGTGGAGGAGGTCTCCTGAGCGGTGGGAGAGGTGGTGGGATACGGCAGCGTGAAGTCTGCCTCCCGTATGAACGGAGCGGTGGTGATCTTTCTGGACAGTCCGGAGAAAGTCAGTGATGTGGTGGTGTCAGGTGTAGTTATCCAGGACAACTTCACTCCTGTTCTCCCGCTGGTTAATCCGGCCAGAAAGATCACCATCTCCAACGTGCCCCCGTTCATCAGAAACGAGGCTCTGGCTAAAGAGCTGTCCCGGTTCGGTCAGCTGGTCTCCCCGATTAAAATGCTGTCTCTGGGCTCTAAATCCCCCCTGCTGAAACACGTAGTATGTCACCGCAGACAGGTGTTCATGGTGCTAAAAGAAAACAGCGATGAACTTAATCTGTCCTTTAGTTTTAAAGAAGACGGTTTCAGCTACATGGTTTTCGCCACGTCGGAGACCATGAAATGTTTTGGTTGCGGTGCAGAGGGACATCTGATCCGCTCCTGCCCGGGGGGAGCGGGGGGGCGGCAGCGGGCTGCAGGAGAAGGGTTCGTGGCCCCAGCGCCCAGAGGGGGGCTCCGGGGGGGCAGAGAAAAGCAGAGATCAGCTGCAGAGAAAGGACAGCGTGCAGGCTGATGGAGAAAAAGAAAAAGAAATAATTGATGAAGTGAAACAGACTGAGTGTGTGAACAGTGAAAAGCCCCATGATGATCTCTCACTGTGTGAGGAACAGTTCATTGATGATGAAGACATGTCAGATGATGAGTTACTGAAACTGTCACAAAAGAGGAAAACACAGAACCTGTCCAAAGAAATGTAAAAGCCTCTAAAATCATTAAAGGGAGCAAAGCTGGTAAATCCCC
>VMKM01004587.1:0-15007 GCA_008360985.2 Macquaria ambigua | reverse complement strand
CAATCACTGCAGCAATGACCAACTCTCAGGAGCATCTGACTCTGACCCACAAGGTAAATTGGAGATTCAAGAAAACTTAATCCTTAAAGAAAGGTTGTCTTTTTTTTTAAATTCTAACACTGCTCAAGAATAAGTGTATTAATGACTTTGTTCTTCTTTCTGCAGCTCAGAAAGCCTCTGGTGGAGAAGTTACGCAGAGAGCGAATCAACAGCTGCATTGAGCAGCTCAAGTCTCTCCTGGGTCCAGAGTTCCTCAAACAGCAGCCAGACTCCAAGCTGGAGAAAGCAGACATCCTGGAGATGACAGTATGTTTCCTGAGACGACTGCAGCAGCAGCAGCAACAGCAGCATGAAGCTGTGGACTCAGCAGCTGTCAATCAGGGCTACTCCAGGTGTGTCCAAGAGGTGACACACTTCCTGTCCAGGGAACAGGTGAAGACACAGTCCCAGAGAAGACTTCTGAACCACTTCAACAAGCTGCAGTCTTCCTCTGATAAGAACCTGAGAGAGGCTGACTTCTCTCTTCTGAGCTCCACAGTCCAGACCAGCATCACCAAAGAGAAGAGTCCAGTCAACAGCGTCCTCTGGAGGCCGTGGTAGACACCTACAGCCTGGAGTTACTACCAAACAAACTGAGATGACCACATTGGTCAAAGATTACTGGACTGAATTCTTAGAAATGTTATGGACTTGTTCTTCTGTATGTACAGAAGCTGTATTTTCTGTGTTTTTTCTTTGTGCTAGATGACATTTCCTAAGGAAATTACATCAACAATATCTTTCAAGTTAAGAAAGAGAACATGTTGTCATGCATGTTGCATGAAACTAATCTGATTGCATCAGCGATTGTTATTATACCTCACTGTACTTCATGTATTGGTAGTATATAATCCTATGATAACATTTGTTATCTTTTGATTGTTATTGATCTTAGCGATCAAATAACTGTCCATTTTATAGACATATTGTCATAATGGATTTCACTTAAATCTCTCTGATTACTCAAAACTGATCTATTGTCAGATCCAAATGTTAATCCTTTGTTTCTAAAGGTTTGCTTAATGTCACAATTTTCCTGTGATACTTTTATTCTTCACTGTGCGTCATGTGTTGGTACAATATAATGCAATGGTGATATTTATTACCTCTTGAGAGGTATTGATGATTTTGAATTGCTCCAAATTCTTAACTGTCCTTTTTTGGACATTTTACTGTAAAAGGTTTGTTTAATGTCACACTGTCACAGTTTTCCAGTGACAATGTAACTTTTACAATTTGAGAATCAATTGAATTTAGTTGTTATTAAGAACGATGCAATCTGTTGTAAGGTCAGTTTTTACTTATTTCCCATTTGTTCATAAAGTTCTAATGTTTTAATCCATGTGGAAAAACATTTTAAAGGACAACAAGCACTGTGTCCTCAAATATTGTAAAACATTTGTCTTTTATAAAGACAGTTGTTCCTTTACTCTCTCTGAGTACAGTGTGTCTTGTAGAAATCTACAAGTTGTTGTTGTGATGTATCATCACCTCTAGTTGGAGTTTTATTACTTCATGTGTCTCATTGTGCCTTGTTGAATAAACAAACACTGCCAGCTACAAATTTTGTTCTATTGAGTTATTTCTCCTTTTACCTGCCCTCCTTATGATGATGAATAAGAGACTTTCCACATTTGTTGTTGATTTCTTCTCACTTAATTGACAGACTTCTCTATAATTAATCAAACCTTTTACTGAATAATATCAAGGTTAAGTTAACCCCACGCAGTTCATTGAGATGTTTGATGATGTTAGGTCACTCTGTTGATATGCAGTAAGTCAAGTCATTAAAAAAAGGAGAAAATTAACATTTAAAAAAAACTTCTTGCTACACCTTTTGATAAAATTGTCAGATTCAGGTGTTTTAATGTAAAAAGTTTAAAGTTAACCATTTCCCTCTTTAAAGAGGTCATACATGGTGTCTAATGAGATGTATAATAAGACACACTTCTATTGTTCCTCCAGTGAAAGGACAGAGTGTGGGAAACCAGAGGGAACTCACTCACAGAGCCCTGTGGGACAATAGATCCAGACCTTTGCCCTGAAGAGACAGACTTCAAAAGGGACCCTGGCCATTGGTTGAAATGCTCCTCTGATATAAATCAGCATTACCACTTTTCAGAGTATTGTCAGTTCAGAGACAAAATCTTTAGCACTGTTTGAAAAAGTTTCTGTCAGTTACACTTTGTAAGTAAACCTGTTAAACACATTTAAACATAACAATTTGGTTAATTTTACTCATTGCTATGTCTCTCAGAATTACAATCTCATGATAATCGAGCGCAGAACAGCAAACAGCTGAAACACAAAACTACATGGTTCATAACAGGCTGTTTAACACAGAGAAATAGCTATACCAATTGGCCATAAGGTGACATTAAGAACAAACCAGAACATTACAAAATAACGTAGAAAACAAGACAGTTCCCATCCGCATTCACATCACATTACTGTCTTATTAGTTAAGCTAGGTTAGCTACATCCATTATTTAACACCATAGACAGCACATTTTGACAGAAGTCCCAAACAGTTGTGTACAATGTTACAAAATAATATAATGTTACGGCAAAGAAGGACAATACAGCTAATGGTAAAAAATAACGCTTCAGCTAACAGTTACTTACCACTGAAACTTGAAGGGATGAGGGTCGGTGGTGTCACCTAACTGCGTTATGGTTTCTCTCAAAGGCCATGCATGGCCCATCAATGTTACGTGAAAATTTCCGTTAAATCCATTAACGGCAACGGTTAAAACGATTTTGAGATGCGAACCAATCCCTGTTCTTCTGCCTTCTGTGTAAACTGACAGGGTAAAGTTTTAGATAGACTTGCTTTGATCTGTCCAAAAATCATCCGCCTGGTGGTTGGAGTCCCAGCAGAGAACCTCTGATTCAGTCTTTTGGGGATGGACGAACCGGACTAACAGACTGTCCTGGACCAACGTTAGCTGTTAGCTGTTAACCGTTAACCGTTGAGGCGTTGGCATAGTTGTCGCTGTGGCTGAATTTCTTCACTTGTTACATTTGCCTCGTTCACTAATATTTCCTCAGATACTACCTCTGTAAACTTTGAATCATGAGAAGTTTAAAAGACCATCTTCTAATGTTAATTTTTAACTTTAGTTAGTTATCTTAATTTTGGCGCGTGAGGTGATATCCCGGATCCACTTCCTGTCACATTAATTATGACCTGAGTGGACAAAATGGCATAATGAGACGTTCCGCCCTGATGTTCAGACCCGTTACACAAACATGTTACAATGTTAAATAGTTAATCGTGTGTCTAATATGTGAAGTAATTAATTCTAATTTTCACATATTGCTTAAGTATCAACTTTTCACTTTAATGGATAATTTGTGTGTGTGTGTGGGGCACCCTTTAGCATTGGCAAGTACATGTCTATTTTCTGCTAATGCACGGAGTGTGGGAAAGCATTAAGGATAAGATTAATGTGAATGACATCCATCCCACCAGGAGCCATGTAAGTCTCCAAAGGGATTTGGCACACTTCAGGAAACAGCTGCCCCCCAGGAAACCTCCCACCCTCATGTGTAGAGCTGAAATTTAGATCCAGTTGATGGTCAGTTATGATACGAATTAAGACTGGAGGTTCACAATATATGATAGACTGATTGGAAACTGAAAATATGAGATGATAAATTATTTTGGTGATATTTTATGAAAGACTGTTCACCTAAATTCACATTTTACAAACTGTCAGAGCCAGCCAATGGCGTCCTTTCCCTCCAGATGGCTGGTGATGTCAGGCTCTGTTTCTATAACAACACACAGCCAGCATCTGTCACAGAAGTGCCTTTGTGGTTCATTGACCACACCCACCATACAGGGAGTCAGTGTGGGAAACTGAGCTCGACTTGTTACTCACACTGACTACATGGCACGTGTCAAAAGACTCTGCTACATCTGGACAGCAGCATGATTATTGTGTTAATTTATTTAAAGTGATCATCACACTGTTTCTAACATCTTATATTATTGTCTTGCAAAATGGTGCAATTTGGGTGAAGCATAATGTAAAAACACTTGATCAAGTTAAAAAAGTAAAACAAAATATCTAACTAAATTATCAATTCAAAATAAAGTTATTTCACCTGCTACATTTTAATTTTTAACTCAATAAAAGCACTATAATACACTTATTTTTATCCTACATGTAATTCTTACATTACACTATGAATGTTATTCCCTCACATGATGTGGGATGATGAGCGTGTGCTCAGTCAAGTCATTGATCCCAGCATCAGGCAGCAGATCTGCTCTCTCTACAGGGTCACCACTTTCCCAGATTCACACAGAGCTCTGTGAGTCTCTCTCCATCACCCCCCCAGTCCTCCACCTGTTCCCCTGAGATCTAACCATTGTCCCCCAGGCAATAACATCATTCAGTGTGCTGCTGCTCCACATGCCTTGTTGTGTCACTGAGCTCTCTGATTGGCTGAGACTGTGAGAAACTCCAGCCAGACCAAGACCCACACATTCATATGGAGATGTGGGATTATAAATAGGAGGGATGAAGCCAGCAGAGATCAGATTCTCTCAACAGAGACCTCTACAGCACAGAGATCCAGCCATGGCACCTACAATCACTGCAGCAATGACCAACTCTCAGGAGCATCTGACTCTGACCCACAAGGTAAATTGGAGATTCAAGAAGACTTAAAACATAATTCATGAGAGGTTGTCTTTTTTTTGTCTTAATGATATACACCTGGATAAGTGTATTAATGACTTTAATCTTCTTTCTGCAGCTCAGAAAGCCTCTGGTGGAGAAGTTACGCAGAGAGCGAATCAACAACTGCATTGAGCAGCTGAGTTCCTCAAACAGCAGCCAGACTCCAAGCTGGAGAAAGCAGACATCCTGGAGATGACAGTATGTTTCCTGAGATGGCTGCAGCAGCAGCAGCAGCAGCAACAGCAGCATGATGCTGTGGATGCTGTCAATCAGGGCTACTCCAGGTGTGTCCAAGAGGTGACACACTTCCTGTCCAGGGAACAGGTGAAGACACAGTCCCAGAGAAGACTTCTGAACCACTTCAACAAGCTGCAGTCTTCCTCTGATAAGAACCTGAGAGAGGCTGACTTCTCTCTTCTGAGCTCCACAGTCCAGACCAGCATCACCAAAGAGAAGAGTCCAGTCAACAGCGTCCTCTGGAGGCCGTGGTAGACTCCTACAGCCTGGAGTTACTACCAGACAAACTGAGATGACCACATTGGTCAAAGATTACTGGACTGAATTCTTAGAAATGTTATGGACTTGTTCTTCTGTATGTACAGAAGCTGTATTTTCTGTGTTTTTTTCTTTGCGCTAGATGACATTTCCTAAGGAAATGACAGCAACAATATCTTTCAAGTTAAGAAAGAGAACATCTTGTCATGCATGTTGCATGAAACAAATCTGATTGCATCAGCAATTATTATTATACCTCACTTATTATGTATTGGTAGTATACAGTGCTATGGTAACATTTTCAACCCTTTGACTAGTAATGATCATTTTGATCAGAAACTTAATCTTGTTTTTTTCATGGACATTTTGTCATAATGGACTTTAATCTCTCTGATTACTCAAAACGGATCTGTTGTAAGATCCAAATGTTTATCCTTTTTTCTAAAATGTTTGCTGAATATCACACTGTCACAACTTTCCAGTGACTGTCATGTTTTCTTTAATGAATATTAATGTATATCACTCTGTGATAAGAACATTCTGATCTGTTTTAAGATCGATTTTTGCTGTTTAGCTTTTGTTTATTAAGAGCGAATGATTGCTTTTGTTTGAAAATGTTTTAGTCTTTTATAAAGACAACTGTTCCTTTACTGAGTACACTGTGTCTTGGAGAAATCTTCAAGTTGTTGTTGTGATGTATGATCATCTATAGCCAGAGCTTTTCATACTTGACATGGCTCATTGTGCCTTTTCAAATAAACAAACACTGCCATTTGCAGATTTTGTGTCCTCATGCTATTTTGTCTTATAGCCTTTTAATAATGTTTAAATCATTTATATTGCATTTTTCTCAGCTCTGCACTCTGCAACTTACTGTGGCTGCTATCACATATTATATTATTACAATACATTCCTTACTATAAGAGTTTTTAAAATAAAATGCAATTAACATGACAAATAAACCTGCTAGTATTTGTAATTCCAATTAACCATCTCAATAAGCATTAGCATTAACCATTGTATTAGTGTATTATTAACCACCATCAACCCAAAGCTAATGGAGCTTCACCCAAGAAAGAGAGAGAGAGAGAGAGAGAAGTCAATGAAAGAGTCAACAACAAAGAGAGTGTCAAATGTGAATGATGACATTTACTGGAATTTCAAGAAACATTTAACTGCCATTACCACGCACACACACTTTACACACACACACACACACACACACACATCCATATCTGCTTGCAGCCAGTATCTAATATTTTATTCTCAAGGCAAAAAAGCAAGACTCACTAATATCATAATTACATAGTAATCAATCAATCAATACTGTAGCACCACCTCATTAACTATTTCTGTTGGCTCTCTGCTTCAATCATATTGGTGATTCTGTGTGAAGCTTACAGACTTTCTACAAAATACACACACAAATAAAGGATGTGTTTGATGTGGGTTATGCTTATAGTTGATGGTGTGTTTAGGTGGCCTAGGTCAACTCATAATGTCAGAGTTTACTATCAGAAAAGTGCATTTGATTGACTGACAGAACCATAAATACGAGGGGAAATCTCAAGCAAATTCCATGAAGTTGAAGTCTGTGAGTTGTGATGAATTGTGCCAGAGACGGGGACGTCTTTGCAATTCCTCCCAGACACCTATAAAGGTCAGATTATTAATGATCCTTTAAAGTTGTTATTTGTAAGATTATTGTTTTTCTAAGCAGAATCATAAGCAGTTCTTGCTAACATGGCATGTTTCATGTTTTACCTTTACTTACTGCTTTTGATGCACTTTGAGAGACGAGTATACATTTTGTTTTCTTGTCCGTGTTAAATGTGTTGCCGTTTTTTTGGTCATTATTCTCTGTAAGCACACTGAGACAACTGCAAGCTGATAATCAGGTTCAGGTGGGTTTACCTTCCTGCTTATCTCCTCTCCATCTGTCTGTGTGTCTGTGTGCTGTCTGTGTAGGGGCTCAGGTTTCCCAGTTCCCCTCCTCTGAGCTCCCACAGCTCCCCGCACAAGGCTGAACGTGCCCCGGTCACACGCCCTCCTCTGTCTCTGGAGCTGGGAGCCACAGCGACACACGGCTTCCCACACTTCTGTATGCAGCCTGCTCAGCTGCGCACACAATAGAAGTGTGTCTGCTCTCACAAAGCCTCAGGACGGTTCTCAGGCAGAAAGCCACTTCACAGACAAGCCATCTGGTTTAGCTGTAACTCACTGCTGAGACACACAGAGCCCGAAAATATAACTTTAAAACATTACTACAGCTTTTGGGTAATTTTTTTTAAAGAATGCGTTTAGTTGTATGGTGTTAGGGCTTAGTGAATGTTTTATTTACAGAGGTAATTAAGAGTTTTGTTGTCATGTAAAATAAACATTAACAGTGAAGAAGAGAGCGCACTCTCCATTCCTCTCATAAAAGAAAAAAAAAAATATTTGTCCATGTTGTGTATCTGAGTTTCATTGCTTGAGGATATTTGCTGATGCCATTGAGACATTACAGTGTTTTCTGGTTTAACTGGAAAAGTTTAATGTATATTTTGTTTTATTTTCATTTCACTTTCCCATGTTAAAGGGTCTTTGCTATGTCAAATCATAATCAGTGTCCAGGTCTGAGCATCACAGTGGGAAACAAAAGTTTCCCATGTCCACTTCAGAAAAAGTATTTTCCCACTGACCTCGCTGATCTATGGCATACAGATAAAGCACCCCACCTGTTCGGTGTGACAGGCATTAAATTCACTCTATTGTCCTGAGCTCTGAGCCCCCTGATTGGCTGGAAAGCAGAGAGAGCGCAGGATGAGCAGCATAAATGCGGAGCAGAGACGTAGATGTCAACAGAGACGTCCTCTGAACCTTCGCAGCAGCAACTCACCACCACAAGAAGCAAACCTTGAAATGGCTCTCTACGCAGACCTCGCTCTTCAAGACAGCGTGAAGGAGCAGCTCTTTAGGTAAGCCAAAGCTACATTTTTTTTATTCATTGTTTTATTTCTGTAATTTAAAAAAGATTTATTTCATTAACTTCCTTTTACTAAACTGATGAACATACTAATAAGACTCGTGACTCTGTTTCTCTCAGGTGTAAACTCCACATGTTGGAGAGGAAATGCTGCACCGGAGTGGAGAAGCTGAAGGCTCTGATTGGAGAACACCTGCAGAATGGGATCCCTGTTTCAGACATCCTGGAGAAAACAAAGTCCTTCCTCACCCTGAGAAAAGCCCTGCTGTCACACAACGGCTACTCCAAATATTCAAGGGACATTTTACGTCTGTTTCCTGATGCAGAGGAAGACTTGGCTCCACTCTGCTTTTAATGACGACGAGGAATGGACTATAAGAAATCACTGAAACTGCATTAAAACGATTGCAGTTGGTTGATTTGTCAATTACAGATTTCAGTGATGCCAGCTACATCTCTCTGTGTGTTGAAAATCTGTTGGCTGTTGAGAAATGCATTGTTTGCATTACGACTAGCAGATCTACAGAATCCTCCTGTGATATGGTTTTTATTTTTGGGTTCAACAGCGGCCAGAGCAAGAAAATTGGATTCAGAGGAAGAGGTGAAGAGGTCACTGACTGAGAAGAAGAGTCAGTTGTTAAAACATGTTGTGCTGCTATTTGTGGGATTTATGATTCTGTTGTAGACCACAGAAGATAAATCCAGTCTCTTAACTATGCAGGAATTAGCTGCTGATTGATTGATTAACTGCAGTAAAATCTACTTGAAATGTTAAGCCAAACAGAGCAATATTAACCTCTTCTTCCTGTGAAAATACTGTATAGGCAAATATTGTGTGATTACAGTTTGCATACAGCGTCTTACTGCCTTGTTTCAAGGTATAATGTATCATATTCTTAAACACCAACCTTTCTTCTGAAAAGGGATTTGTTATTGTTTTGTGTATGCCGTGTATGCATATTTTGTTTCATTCACCATTCTTATTTTTATTCATCCAAAGTGGATTGAAGTTTGTTTTTGTGTTTTTTTCACATTTCAAGAAAATAAATATGTAAGAGATATTTTTCGTGTCACATCATTTAAATCAGTTTTGGGGAATACATCATTCAAACTCCACATGTTCTACCAAAGTAAAAAAAAAAACAAAAAAAAGAAAGAAAAAGAAAGTCAGAACTCAATCAACACAGTCATATTCTTTACAGATAATTACATTTTTGCAGGATTTTTTTTATCATAGTTCAAGTGGAACAAATGTGTTTTAAACACCATGAACAGCAGCATTGCCTGCTCCCTGACAGACCCTCTGTTAACTGCCCACACATGATAGATAGATAGATAGATAGATAGATAGATAGATAGATAGATAGATAGATAGATAGATAGATAGATAGATAGATAGATAGATAGATAGATAGATAGATAGATAGATAGATTGATAGATACTTTATTGATCCCGATCCCAGGTGACAAATTAAAGGAAAAACCTGAACAAAAGAGCAGAGAAACATAACAAATTCAGATGCTTGGGCATATATGGTTCACTCAGTGGTATGACCTTTGCATTCACCAGATCTCAGCCCAGTTTAACACCTAAGGGAGACTGACAGCTTTCCACTAACAGTCAAAACACCAAATGAGGCAGTATCTTGTAGAAGAACGGTGTTCAGCCCACCAGTATCCTCACACAGAGACATGACGAATCTATGCTGAAGCTGCAGGTTTGTGAAGGTCCAACACCTTATGTTGGTTTTTACATTATGCAACACCAAGCTCCAAAGTGTGTGGTGAGGAAATATGACCCTGAATACATTACATTTGGATTCATAATGACAGGCAGTGCAAAGCACAGTGTGTTGAATGTGGTGAAATCCTGTCGAATACAAAATAAAGCCATTGAAGCTCCAAAGACATTTATTTGGGAATGTGGTCTGAATTTTTTTTAACAATCAGAAGTGGGCCTTAAGTTACAAAAGGTTGAGAACCCCTGATGTAAACCATAAGCTCACAGCTGAAGGGTTGAACCAGCAGCTCTCTGGCTTATTGTTCATCATACTGTATGTTTGTGACATCTTTTCAAGATGCTGAATCACTGTGTAACAGAAACCCACTAATCACTCTCTGACCAACTGAGGAGTGGTCAGTTTTACCAAAAGGTGATATAACTGAGACATTTGGCTCATCTGTCAGCTGTTTATACATGCTCGCCATCTCCTGTTTTAAAATATGCAGTGGATTAAGATCTGGTGCAGTAATTTACACGAGTAGCTGATAAAAATGAGACAAGCAAACTTTTTTTTGTTGTTGTTTTTGTTTGTGATTGTTTTAATGCGCTCCACTTGGCTTGAAGAGATACATTCACGATGAGACATTTTCTAAACAACAAGCCCTTCATTGAAGGTATGAGTGCTGTCACTCACAGAGTTATAAAGCAGCACATTTGTCTTAATGAATCTTTTTCATACACAAAATGAATCTGCTAAAAATGCAGATATTTAAAGATATATTAGAAAAGGCATTTCAATCAACAGGGTATGTGAGTATCACATATAAATCTGAAACATGTTCAACATAATTAACTGTGTCTCCTAAATGAAGAAAAAGTACATGCATCATTGTAAGTGTTACTGACAATATATAGGCGTTCCCATTGGGAACAATAATGTTTACTTCACAGAGTAACACCTCAATCAGAAACACGTGACTACCTTTGAAATACAAAATAGTAGCCAACCTGCTGTCTGCAAATATCACAGAAACACAGAATCTGACCTTTACAAAAGATAATAAAAGTGACAAATTGCAGTAACATATGCAATAACTCTTCAACATAAGACTACCACAAGAATGAGGACAAGGACAAGAGTACTAGTACAATTGCTCGTTCAACATTAGAGTTTTACTCTGTGCTTCACTTTTGCACAAGTCCTCGTGTGTCTACCACGGCCTCCAGAGGGCGCTGTTGACTGGACTCTTCTCTTTGGTGATGCTGGTCTGGACTGTGGAGCTCAGAAGAGAGAAATCAGCCTCTCTCAGGTTCTTATCAGAGGAAGACTGCAGCTTGTTGAAGTGGTTCAGAAGTCTTCTCTGGGACTGTGTCTTCACCTGTTCCCTGGACAGGAAGTGTGTCACCTCTTGGACACACCTGGAGTAGCCCTGATTGACAGCTGCTGAGTCCACAGCTTCATGCTGCTGTTGCTGCTGCTGCAGTCGTCTCAGGACGCAAACTGTCATCTCCAGGATGTCTGCTTTCTCCAGCTTGGAGTCTGGCTGCTGTTTGAGGAACTCTGGACCCAGGAGAGACTTGAGCTGCTCAATGCAGCTGTTGATTCGCTCTCTGCGTAACTTCTCCACCAGAGGCTTTCTGAGCTGCAGAAAGACGAACAAAGTCATTAATACACTTATTCTGGAGCAAAGTGTTAGAATTAAAAAAAGATAAACTCTCATGAAGGATTAAGTTTTCTTGAATCTTCAATTTACCTTGTGGGTCAGAGTCAGATGCTCCTGAGAGTTGGTCATTGCTGTAGTGATTGTAGGTGCCATGGCTGGATCTCTGTGCTGTAGAGGTCTCTGTAGAGAGAATCTGATCTCTGCTGGCTTCATCCCTCCTATTTATAATCCCACATCTCCATATGAATGTGTGGGTCTTGGTCTGGCTGGAGTTTCTCACAGTCTCAGCCAATCAGGGAGCTCAGTGAGACAATAAGGGATGCAGCACCGTGAATGCTGTTATTGCCTGGGGGACAATAGTTAGATCTCAGGGGAACAGGTGGAGGACTGGGGGGGTGATGGAGAGAGACTCACAGAGCTCTGTGTGAATCTGGGAAAGTGGTGACCCTGTAGAGAGAGCAGATCTGCTGCCTGATGCTGGGATCAATGACTTTGACTGAGCACACGCTCATCATCCCATCACACACGTTGGAGACCGATAACGAAAACATGTTACATTTGAATTTTTCTAAAACTGAACATCCATATATTTCTGTTGTAAACTTAACAATGCATAAAAATCATTCCTCTTGCTTGCTTGGTTTCTCTTTAGGTGATCTGATAATGTTGCTGAATCTGCAGTTGAGGTGGTAGTCATACTAAACTTTAAGAAAGTTCCTTAACCTTATCAACAGCTGGATGAAGATGGTTTGATCATGTTTTAAATAAAGTTTGATTGCAGCTATTACAAATAAGCTTGAACTTCAATCAAATCACAATCTTATTGCACTATATCCAGCACCTGATGAATTCAGCAGTAGACTCCCTCTTATCCTTCACAATAAACAGTCTGGAATGTAGGGGAACAATTTGAATCTAAAGGAGGGGGACAGAGAATGTTTTTCAATGTTCATTAATCCTTAGCATGTCTGCATTCCTTACAGACATTTTACAAAAGCCTGGTAATGACGAGTCTTGATGACAGGAATTTCCATTCAGAGGCAGTGAGACAAAACTCGTAAACTGACTCCATAATTAATGTGATGTGCAACCAGACACACTTCTTTTGTTCTTGAAGGCAGTGAATGGGCAGAGTGTGGGAAAGCAGGGAAAACCCACTCACAGAGCCCCAGAGGGACAAAAGAGGCAGACCAGACAAAGACGTCTGTGAGGGGCAGAGGAATTCTTTACTACTGAATTTTAAATGTTTACATTTTATACTCACTAAACCTGACTATATGTATATTTAGATGATACTTTTTATGTTTCTATATTTTTAAAATTAGTAGATTGGCCTCTGTGAAAATGTCAATTTAGAGGTCTGTCGTTTGTTGAAAGAAATTCAATTAAATTTGGATTAAAATACAATGGTGCCAAATTATCAAATCTGATTGTTTTATTTAATTTATAGCACTAGAGTATTATAGATATCTTTTTTATAGGCATCATCAGTTTTTGTGTTGTTTTAAACCACAAATGTATAGAAAATACACTTTACTTTAACCCCCGATTTAGCATCGATAAGCAGTATATATATTTAAATGATATAGCAGTTTTTATTAATGTATTTGTCAATAATTATAACTCTTCCTGTGGGCACATAAGAGCTGTGGCTGGTATATGACCAGATAATGAATGATAAATGTAAAACACAGTTGTAATAATATAAAACATGTCTTTATAGGAGAGGCTTTAATTGTTGACAAATACTGTACATTAATAAACACTACAAATGTCCTCATATCTACTTACAATTACATTATAGTGTGTTATAAACCATTTATTAAATGGTAATATAAATGGGTGGTGGGGGTTCCCAAAAATACATAGTTTAAAGCTCTATGTAATTATGAAATCTGCACCCAAATACGTTTAGTTGACTGATTGTTAGGTTACATCCCCAGTCAAAATATTTGTGTTTATTTCTCTTGCTCTGTTTTAAACAACAAACTTCACCCTCAGGGGAGAGCTGGGAGCTGCTTGTGTGGGGATGAATTAGCATTTAACAAGGCACATGTCTATTGTTGAGTGGGAGCTCTGTCAATGGGCAGAGTGTGGGAAAGCAGTGAGAGGCAGACTCACAGTTCAGTGCGATTAGCATCTTCAACCCCACCAGCACCTGACTATTCTCCAGGGGGAGTTGGCACACTTCAGAAGATTTTTTTCTTCTCTCCTCATTCTCTTTTTTTTCTGTATTTCTGTCTCTCTCTCATCCCAACTCTCTAACTTCTGCCAACTTCATTTCCCCTCTGTTCATCAGGGCATCATTTCAATCTGAGCCTTTTGATTTATTCCATTGATGGGTGCCAAACTGTCAGGGCAATGTCGCCCTTACAACAAGGGTTATACAGACGTTTATTTTGCTTCATGTTTCTACATGTTTCTACCTTTGTCTAAATTCCATGTGTTTTAAGAAACCTCTAAATAAATTGACTCACGTTAACTAAAGAGACAAAAGAGAGCAAAGACATTTTTACTGGACCAAAAAGGGAATTTGGAATTCCTTGAAGTATTAATCAATTACCTGTAACCAACTTTCCTTTCAAATCCCACCTCACTTTTGTACATTAGAAAACACAGTCTATATATTGTGGTAAATAATAATAATGAGGTCTTTTTAGCGTTACCCAAAGCTCTGAAAAACTGTCATTGTTTTCCTCCACATGGTTAGTGCCGTCAAGTTCTGCCCTTTGCTCAACACAGGGCCAAAAGACGCCAATAAGGCATTCAAACTCCTTTTGTGGCGCGCTAATCACAGCTCCCAGGATTCAGTGTGGGAAACCCTGACTAACTCTTTACTCACTGGAACAACTTGTCACAAGACAGACGGCACATCTGTTTCATCTGGACAACTTTCAGCTGAATGAGTTTGACTTTACTGTTTTACTTAGTGATCATCTCACCACGATATATGAACTAAACTTGTATAAACTAATCACAACTGATTAGTTTGTACAAGATTGTGTTAGCTTGTGTTTGCATAAAACATGTGTGGTACCTGTTTATAATTATGCAATATCTTGGCTTTAACAACAAAGATGACTTTTAAAGAAATGTTTGTTTTTTAACACGGTCAACTTATCAAGGACTTGAAGATGTTTTTAATGTTGAGGACAATCTCCCAGTCATTCTCCCTCAGTCAAAGTCATTGATCCCAGCATCAGGCAGCAGATCTGCTCTCTCTACAGGGTCACCACTTTCCCAGATTCACACAGAGCTCTGTGAGTCTCTCTCCATCACCCCCCCAGTCCTCCACCTGTTCCCCTGAGATCTAACTATTGTCCCTGAAGCAATATAACAGTATTCAGTGTGCTGCTGCTCCACATGCCTCATTGTCTCACTGAGCTCTCTGATTGGCTGAGACTGTGAGAAACTCCAGTCAGACCAA
>VMKM01004586.1:0-15012 GCA_008360985.2 Macquaria ambigua | reverse complement strand
ACACACACACACACACACACACACACACACACACTGCTGCACAGCACGACACACACACACACACACACACAGTATATCTGCATATGAACCTGGAGCTGCAGAACATTTCTGGTAGTTTCACTTTAAAGGACTCAGAGACCGGATCGTGGATCAGTTTGTGCAGGTCGTCAGGTTGTAATGTTGATTCCCAACTCCGGCCCACATGAACCCCCGCTGGTCAGACCTGTTGAGGTTTGACAAACAAAATGCAGAAACACACACACACACACACACACACACACACACACACAGAGCAGGTGGAAAACCAAGAGTCAGATCACAGTTCTCCAACTTTAATCAGGACAGTCAGACAAACGAGAGGAAGGCAGGTGAGAAACTGGCAGCAGGTGTGAGCACAGGTACAGGTGTCAGGAACAGGTAAAAGGAAGGATGACTAGAACTCAATGAGGAACACTGTGGTGACATCTGGTGGACAGGTGAGGAGTGGCAGGAGAGGGGGTGATGGTTCAGGGCTCCAGAAACTGATTTTAACATAGAAGAGCTGAACTTTATTCCTCTGAATATCTGTCAGTGCTGATAGCAGAGCTGTTGATGTAGAAAACAACTGACAACGTTCACAGTTTCATACTTTTTGTTCAGAAGTGTGTCTGCACACGTGTTCTGAATGTCAATAAAGTTGTTAAAAAAAAAAAAAAAAAAAGCAGCCCAGGCTGGATTTGAACAGGTGATGTTGTGATGACAGCCCGCTGTGCCACGGAGACGACAGGGTTTAATCTGTTGACAATAAGACAAATAAAGACCAACAGCAGCTCTGTTGTTTTATAAAGACATTTTAGGAAGGTTTTCAAGAAGTTTCAGGAGCTTCAGTGGTGAAATGACTGAGTAAGAACCTTTGAGTTGAGAGGCAGGAACGTTGTGTTTGAAGTAAAAAGAAGCTGATGTGCAACAAAGAAACCCTGACGGATGTGAAGCTGCAACTTTGTGATTATAAAGTGAGCATCTTTACCCACTGAGCCACAGGGATGACAGGTTTGGATTATTTTCTGAGATGTGTTGACACCAGAGTTATAGTTTAAGTCATCAGTTTTATTAAAAGATATTTTTTCTGATGGATAAAATAAGGGATGACATGAAACAGCGTGCAGCTGGAAGTGAAGCAGGTTCATCTGAATTGTTTGATTGTTTTAAGCTGAAGGGACGGAGCTGCAGATTAGCTTCAGCTAGCTGCCCTGCTGCATTACTTCTCTGTATGTAACCATGTTTATCTGTTCAATAACCAATACAATCAATTCTTTCTGCCTCTGGTTGGTTGTGTGTGTGTCAGTCAGTCACTAACTGTGTGTGTGTGTGTGTGTGTGTGTGTGTGTGTGTGTGTCAAACTAAAAAACCTCAAACTGACGTGAACTAAAACCTTCGAGGGAATGCAGAGTCAACAAGTCAAGGTAAGAAAGCTAGCTGGCTAAGCTAACCAGCTAGCTTTAGCTTGTCGGGCTTCCATGGTGATATTAGCTTGTGGCTAAGCTAACCAGCTAGCTTTAGCTTGTTGGTCTTCTGTAGTGATATTAGCTTGAAGCTAACTGGGATTCACCACATCACCAAACCTCTGGCACAAACTGTTTCCTGAGGACGTGTGGAGGAATTTTACTGAAACACCAAAACAAAGAAACATTCAGACTCAAGTCAGTGAGTTTATTTTAAGTGTCAAATCACTCAAAACAAACAGGAAATAACAGGAAGAGAAGAACTATTTAAAATATAAAGTCAGTTTAATACTCTGAATATCTTCATACAACTGGATAACTCTATCTGCGGAGGAAGATCGTGTAATATGATCAAAAGCTCCAGAACAGCTACTAAGTGGACCTTGATGGGAGGTTGTTGTCAATTATTATGATCTACTTCACAGGAGGTAAATGTTTTATTCCCTCAGTATTCCACCAGACTTTTATATATTTATATTTATATTTATACATTATTTCTTTCATACAACAGAAGCAATAAAAAGTGCTTTACATGAGGTGAAGAAATGCAACATGAAATCAAGTAAAATACAATAAAATCAGATTTCTTTAAAATTTTATTCAATGAAATAAAATACAAATAGACAAAAATAATAACAGACCAGACATTTAGTAACAATGCAGCAACAACAGCCCCAAACTCAGAGTGAAATCAGAGTCTGAGAACAGCAGAGATTTAAAGTGTCTCTCCTCTCTGCTCCGAGTCCGCCTGTCTGTCTGTCTGTTGTTCTCTAACTCAGACCAACAGGCTGAACCAATCAGCCACCAGAAACAGACGGCTGCTGTAATCCGACCAGTCATAGAGCCGTTTCTGCAGTAACAGTGTTGGACAGGTGTGACATGCGTCCTGTCGCCTGCTGTTAGCTACCTGACAGCTGAAGCCCCGCCCCCTCCCGGCCGGGCCTGATGGGTTACTGCGGCTGGAGACAGACCTCTGTGGTTGCTAGGTTACAGGAGACAGGTGGTGATGCTGCCGTGGTTACCAGGTGTGGTGGTGGGTGTGGTTTGTATTTATTTTTCTCTGTGTTGATGAATGTTGGACTGTAGAAACACCAGAGACACTGACGGACAGAGCCGTCAAACCCACATACTGATTCTATACAGTATACACACTAGTCATCACAGTATACTGTACTTTACTATTATTATTATTTTATACTAAGAAATGATACAATATGTGTGACGTCACGTTAGACTTCACAAAGACACCTTAAACTTTTTCTCCTAAGATTTAAAAAGTTGATATAGACGAGGCCACCAGGAGTTTTCAACACATGAAGAACATCTTCATCAGGAGCTTGTTGTGTTCTGACTCGTGGATTTCATCAGGGACGTTAAAACACATGCTGCTCTCACAGTGAAGGTGTTCTTTATACAGCAAGTGCTGCTGGACACCTGAGGCTGACATTATGGTCTGTTAACATCTCTGTTGTTCTACACAGAGAAAGGTGTTATGGGTAATCAGAAGAGACAACACACACACCTTCCAAATCTCAACAACACACCGTGGGACCCTGCGTATCAAACAAGCTGATTGGTTGATCTGTCCAAACTACACACATGTACGAATGTATGAACTCAAACTGGTGATGACATCATACAGGTGCAGTCAGACTCCAGGTGATCAGTCACCTGGGAAACAGCCAGACAGTAGGCTTGTTGGAGATGAGCCAGGCCTGCACAGAATCGATTGTTGCTGTATGTTGTGCAGTGAAGGTTTAATCTGTTAATAAACACATCTTGTGTGGATGACATGAATAATAATACATTTCCGAACTCTCCGACCATGATCTGCAGACTACAGGTAGCCTACAGGTGGATCTAACAGGATGTAAATATTTCTGACTTCCTGTATATTCTTTGAAGGCTGCTGGAAACTGTCTGACTTTACTGCTGCTGTTTGTCACAGCGCCCCCTGCTGCTCCCGTCTGATCTCGTCCACTTTCCAGACGAGGCGCAGTTCCTCTCGAACGAGCCTACTACAACACTCGTTTGTCTCATCTGTGATGTGTCACCTGTCCAGGTGCCCTTCAGGTAACCAGCCAGCCAATCAGACAGCACTGCTACGACCTCTTTCATTATCAGTAGAGGTCCCGTTTGATTGGTTAATCAGACGGCGGATACGTGAGCTGCTGCTGGAGCAGCAGGAAGGTTTGTGTAAATGTTGTAAGCAGCGATGCGTCCATGTGTGAAAGAGTTAGTTTCTTTATTAAAAAAGGAAAACAAACAGTAAGGAGGTGTTTGAGCGGAGGTGTGATTAGTGTTTGCAGTGTAACAGTAGGAATCCGTTTGCAGGAACAGTTTCACTGCTGTGACTGAAGCTTCATTACTGACACTCCCACAGATCCAACATATTAAACATTATGACCTCAGCAGGAGGTCTATAGAGTTCACAGTTAAAATGAAAACATGGAACCAGAAACATCCAGACTGGGAGAGACTCCCTCAAACATACAAGTTTTAAAAGTCCTTACTTCAACTCGTCTGTTTATTGTGAATTAAAATGAAAATTAAACCTGAAGAATTTATTTTCCTTTAAATTCACAGTATCATGACTCTAATGAATATTGATTGGTTGATATTGACACAGCAGTCGACTGTCGTCAGGCAGATTTTCTCCCAAACTGTCTCAAGATGAAGACATTGATGAAACTAAATAGTTTTGACTAGAACAAAATAGTTCTGACTAGAACCCACTAAATAGAACAAAACTCTACTGTCTAACAACTCCAACTAGACTACAATTTAACTTTGGTGACTGGAACCTAAATTTACCGTGTAGAACCAAACTTGGTTAACTAGAACTCAGACAACTACAATCAAAATAGACTAACAAGAAGCAAAAACTCCTGACTAGAACTCTTATGACTAGAACCGAACCTTAACAAAATTCTACAGTCTAGAAAACAGCTCTGACTGGTTCATTGACTAGAACCAAACTCTTAACTCAGATGACGACAATCAAACTCGACCGACAAGAACCAAAGTCTGCTAACTAGAACAAAACCTTCGGACTAGAACTTTACTGACTAGAACCAGACTTGATTGACGACAAGAAAACACATATTTAATCTGGTTCTTTCATGACTTTATTAGATAAGAGAGCGAAAACAGTACAGGTTGCAACACAGGTCTCCAGCCGGACTCGGACTGGGATTCAGTTTAATGTCCATTTCCACAGCACTAACTCATCAGTACAGTTGCTAACTGTAGCTAACTGCAGCTAACAGCTGCTGTCTGTGCAGCTGGTTCTCCGGCTGTTTGGGTCGTCTGAACAGAACCTGAACCAACAGTCCAGCAGTCAGAGTCTCTGTCCGTCTGAACACCTGTAGGTGTGTAGGTGTGTCGGCGGCTGTGAGTCAGGTGACGTGTGATGGAGTTCAGCTCAATTTACGCACAAAACACAAATGTGAGAAGAGGAGGAATTAATTAAAGGACAAACAATAAGTAGCTGAGAAACGTCTTGATTAGCCTGAAGATAAAAGCTTTAATAACCATTCAGCTGCGTGTGTGTGTGTGCGTGCGTCAGCAGGTACATAGTCTTTCAGTGACAGACCAGCAGGCAGCAGGACGACACATCACTGATGACAACAATGTGCTGATGTGACCAACAGCTGGCATCCACGCTGACAGACTCCGCCCACTCAGAGTGACAAGACACGACACAAAAAGAGGAGGACATGTTATGTTTAAAAACTCAGACCGTGGATGGATTACTGAGCAGGCCTACCAGACACAGTCAGGCCCCCTCAGGCCCCTGGGCCCCACTCAGGCCCCACTCAGGCCCCTGGGCCCCACTCAGGCCCCACTCAGGCCCCACTCAGGCCCCTGGGCCCCACTCAGGCCCCCTCTCTTGTTGGAAAGTCAAGTGAGACTATGAAGAGACATTGATTGATTATTGATCATAATCAGATAAAGTTGGTTTGATGAACTGAAGCTGGTTTTAAGTCTTTGTTCACTCCGTTTCTTTAAATGTTGAACAACCTGAAGCTTCAGCTTCAAATCAATAACATCGGTACTGAAAGCGTCCCGCTGTGGGGCCGCAAGCCTCAGTCTGAGAAACTCTGTCAACTGAGCAGCAGGAAGCAAAGAGAAAGTGTCTGAAAATGGATCATTTCACTAAAGCGGGAGGCGGTGGAAACATCATCTTCATCATCAGTCACCCCCCCCCCCCCCACACACACACACACACACAATCTACACACGGTGATCAGTGACGTCAGCGGGGCTGTATAAGAGCCGCCCTGACCGGACAGACCCAGAAGATCCGCCGACCCGCAGCCAGACAGACAGACAGACAGACAGGTGATGAAGATGGTCTCCTCGCGCCTCCGCTGCCTCCTCCTGCTCCTCCTCTCACTCACCGCCTCCATCAGCTGCTCCTCCGCCGCACAGAGGGACTCCAAACTCCGCCTGCTGCTGCACCGGACCCCGCTGCTGGGCTCCAAACAGGTCCGACCGACACACACACACAGAGAGACAGGTAGACAGACAGACAGAGAGGCAGGCAGACAGGACATTCCTTTAGTCAAACTTTCAGATATTTGACTTTTCTTCTTCGGACATTTCAGTCTCAGTTTTATTCTTCAGAAGCTGGAGCTACATCATGTTTCAGCGGAATAAATGTCAACATATAAAAGAAAAACAGAGTATTTTTATGCATTTATTTAAAGTCTTGTTGAGATTAAGGATCTGCGCTTCTGCAGCGAGACACAAAACACAAAATACGAAATGTGATTTTAAAACCAGGAATCAGATTTCTAATTCATTAATCTAACTTAAACTCGATTCCGTTAAGGGAGAAAAATTAAGCTGTGAATACATTTAGAGAAACAATTTAAAAGATGTGAAAACGTGCAAAAAGAAGGTTATTGTCAGATTCATTCATAACAGAAATATAAAATCAAGCCAGTCAGTGTGATGTTAACCTAAAACAAAGTCTGAAATCTCTTCATCGTTTAAGATGCTTTTATCCACCAAGACTCATTTAAAAGGATCAGACAGACAGACAGACTAATCAATAGATGAACCAGGTTGCTGTCTGTGGTGCTGAAATCAACAGACAGTAAAAACGAAATGTTTTTACAGTAAAATTTTGTTCCTTTCAGTCTTTAAATGTTTAAAACTCAATTAGAACAAACTTTCTGTGAAACAGAAAATAATGCTGCGAATAATTAGATTCATTTAATTTATTAATATGTCGTCAAACAAAGATTCAGTTAAAACGCACACACGATATGTATCTATCGTAATATAAGTAGAGTTGGTGGATCAATAACGCAGCAGCTTTCTAATTTCTGTATTAATTGAGACGACGCTGGATGGTGTGAAAACCGTCAGTGACGTCGTTTCTATCTGAAACTCAAATCTCATTTTATTACAACTAATGATCATTTTCACTATCGAGCAATCTGCTGATGATTCTCTCCGTGGATCAATGAATTGATTGATCTATAAAACATCAGGAAACCCAGTTTGTCAGAGTCTGATGCTGTCTCTCTGGACAGACAGATTTCTTTGCTGGTCTGGACACGTCTCCTGCAGCTCCGTCTTTAGTCTCTGCAGGACCTCCAGGTTCCTGGTGAGCAGCCGTCTTTTAGATCTGAGTCTCTGATTTCAGATCAGCTGCTGCACGGAGAACCGGGTCCAGACCAGCTGGTCTGATCCGGTTCAAGTTAAACCGAAACCAGCAGGTTGATGCTGAGAAGCGGGCGTGAGGCTGGACCTGATTCAGTCTTCATGAGAGTTTGTGCTGCAGCAGGAAAATAGTCTGGTTCCTTCTTCCTGCTGAAGCGTCGATCAGATCTTCTGTCAGACCTGCTCAAGCAGCTGTTTCCAGACTGAGGCTTCACTCCAAAATCAATCTGATGACTTCCGGATTTTAGACTTTAGACTTTAGATTTTAGACTTTAGACTTTAGATTTTAGACTTTAGACTTTAGATTTTAGATTTTAGATTTTAGATTTTAAACTTTAGACTTTAGACTTTAGATTTTAGACTTTAGACTTTAGATTTTAGATTTTAGACTTTAGACTTTAGATTTTGGGGGTGATTTTAGTATCTGTGAGTCTCCTCTTCACATTTGGCTCCAGTCTTTAAAACATTAACACAATATTCCACCTGAGCGCGGACGTTCATGTGATGAAATATCCTAAACTCAGGGTTCACTTACTAACCTTTTCTCTTATCCCATGGGCTTCTTCGATGAATGTAAACTGCCCTGTAAACCCTCCTTTATGACTGAAGTTCAGTACTTTGACTCTTGAGTTTAGAATATTTTAATCTTTAGTTGTTTTTGGTTGTTGTTGAGAGAAATAGTGAACGTCATGCAGTCGGTCACAGTTTAACAGCATCCTTTCAAATTCAAGTTCAGGTGTGTTGTAGCTCAGGTGATGTGAGTTTAAGTCCACATGGTTTATTATTGAACTCCTCTGGTTGCTCCTCTTTTCATATTAAAGGTTCAGTTTTATTGTTTGAGTCACATGAATCAACGTCAGCAGTCGTTTGTGTTTCCCTGACAGCGCCCTCTAGTGGCTGTGTGAATTATAACTGTTGTCTGTCATGAACGAAAGAGGAAGTCATGTGATGTTACAGAATTAAAGAAGAGAGATTCATGTATAAACAGACAGGAAGCAGCTTAACACAATAAGTTTTAGATCAGTTGTCGATCAACTTTCAACAGAGATCAGGTCTGTAATCAATTAACTCTAGTGACATCATGTTGTAACTCTCAGGTTTGTGTTGATAAAAGCAAACAGAACATCAGACAGGTTGTTCTGGAAGCTAAAGAGACATCAGAGGTTTATTTTAGCTGCTTCAGTCAGTTTATCATCGAAACGGCACAAAATACAAAAAGATACGAAAAGTAAGAATCTTCTTCAACATCTGACCTCGCTGCTGTTTGTCCTCATTAACATGGTTTCTGTTTTTCAGGACCTGTCTCTGTCCTCTGTTTTTTATCTGTAATATTTTCATAGTTTTTATAGTTTGAATGTTTCTGTATTTCAGGACATGTCTCGGGCCTCGCTGGTGGAGCTGCTCCTGTCGGACCTCCTGCAGGTGGAGAACGAGGCTCTGGAGGAGGAGAACTTCCCTCTGGCTGAAGGAGAACCTGAAGACATCCATGTTGATCTGGAACGAGCCGCCGCCGCCGGCAGCGGGCCGCTGCTCGCCCCCCGAGAGAGAAAAGCCGGCTGCAAGAACTTCTTCTGGAAGACCTTCACTTCCTGCTGAGAGCCTGGTCTTCGTGGTCTTCATCAGACACTGTACAGAACCCGTACGGATCAGACTGTCGTGGTTAGTTTGGATGAATTGTTTAGATTTTTCGGAGCTGATTCTTTCTGAATGTAAACTTGATGAAACTATTTTTAATTGTGGGTTTGAATAAAATTTGTTTGAGACAAACGCTCGGCCCCGTGTGCTGCTGGAGGAGGAGGAGAGACAATAAACGTCTTCATCAGGACGATGAGCTGCAGGTTTTTATTAAAGTCAGAGCTTGGGGGGGAGTCAGCAGTAAAATAACAGTTAATGATGCCTAATAAACACAGAGGAGACGCCATAGCAACAACAAGAGACTGAACGTCTCACTGATAACACATCAGATCATAAAATCAGGCTTTATTGATCCCCAGAGGGCTAATTCACAGCTTACAGCTGCATAGAGAAATAACTGTTTTAAATTGAAATATATAATGAAATAAGACTGAAGACAAACAGGACCAGCAGAGTTAATAATCAAAACAGCAAGGAAAGACAAATAGTGATCAATAAAAGTAACAAGTTATACAGAAAACAGTCTCCGTCTGTAAGGACCGAGTGACAAAAATATATTTTGAAAAGAAGAAGAATAAAAAGTTAAACCTCTACAGACAATGAAACAGAATCTGAATGTCTGGAGGTCAATAACGTTCTGTTATTGATTACAGTTTTCATCCAGATGAAGGAAACATCTGCAGAAATGTTCCAAACTGTAAAAAGAAGAGAGTTTCTGATGTGATGTAACATGAGATGTTAGAGACCTTCAGGTGCTGCGTGGTGATGTGAGACGAGTTTCATCTCCTCAGCTCTGCTGCAGTCGACCTGTTGGTTCAATAATAAGAGGAGATCAGAGAAGGAGAGTACGATGTTGTTTCTGTTATAATATGCTCTGTGTGTGTCGAGATATACAACAAGATATTTCAAATTCTTTAAGGGAAACTCGTATATTTAAACCTGGGTCTAAATGACTAATAGGCACCAAATGTTTTGGAACTGGTCCAGTAGATCGCCTTATTTGCGAACGGGCTGCGATGGCTGCAACGTAATCTTACAAACACAATGAGAACCCACTTGTAAAACATAACGAGAGTGCTACGAGAGGTGAGAAACTCTACAGGGACCTTTAATCTGTGGGACCACAGCTACAACTTCACAGGCTTCACCTTGAAGTTTGCTCTGCAGTAAAAGTAAGTTTTCACCTTCCAAGAGCAGACGTCACAACACGCGTCACAATAAAAGACAAAAAAGAGAAATAAAAGACGGCAACAGGCATAAAGACAGAAAGACATATGCTGAAAACACAAAACATATAAAACTGAATAAGAAACTAAAAACTAACCAAAAGAGACCGGGTGCCGTCTCTTTTGACGAAACAGTCTGCTTCAGTTGTACAGATTGTGGGGCGAGAGAGACACAGGGCAGGTTTCCATCTAAAAACAGTGCAAAAATAAAATGCTAATGTACGCTCGTTTCCATCCGCTACTGTTACGCAGATATTAGGAGTTGGTTCATGGAGATAAGCAGTGGGTGGTGGCCATTATTAAAGCACCACAGAAGAAGAAGAGGAGGACACAGCGAGGTGACGTCATTCAAAGAGCTCAAACGATGGGAAACCAAGTGGAGAACATGATGGAGATACGAGCTTTCTGTTAGTTTCATGTGTTCATGTGAGGAAGGTTACAGCCTCCTCATCGCTCCACACACATCTGATGTTTTCAGCCCTTCACTGTGACTCACAGGCTTCATGGATGCCAGCATTTATTCATCAAGTCTGCTTCTGGTTTCATCCACAAACTGTCACTCTTCAGCAGTTACTTCCTGTGTTTGTTGGTTTTATGGTTTTGTTCTCAGCTTCCATTTGGAGACGAGCCAGATCAGGTCTGGACCCGGTACTGGCCAGAGACATCGTACTGAGGAGGAGTGAACGACATGACAACACCTTCTCTTCATCCTGCCTTCTTATCCGCCCCAGAAAGATCAGCCAGAGTCAGAGCGTTTCACATCATGGTGTGTGTGTGTGTGTGTGTGTGTGTGTGTGTGGCAGCTGCTGCAGTCAGATTAGCAGCTCCTTTCATTCATTAGCTCTTTGTTAAGAAAAGCTTTCAGGAAGTAAACCTTAATGAGAGCTGATGATTGACAGCTGAGACAAACACCCCCGGGGGGGGTTCATCACTGATGACAGTCTCTCAGGTCACATGATGACATCTGAGGTCACCTGACAGGCTCCGTCACTCAGGTACGCGCTCAGTGTCCCATTCACAAACAACGGACACGTTCATTCATGTGTTTGGTGTTGCGGTTCGATCAGCTGATCTGCTCTGCTGTGTTTAGAAGAGCACAAGTTATCATCATGTTGTGTCTCAGCAGTTTTCAAAGTCTCAGACAAAACAAAACACCTGCGTGATGCTTTGGGAGATCAGGAAGTGTAATGTCATCCAGTGAGTTAGCTGTGAGCTACAACTTTAGCTCTGTGTTTTCAGCCTGTATTAGTTTCTACGGTGGCCCTGAAGGTCAGAACACAACAACATTTGGATCAACCGGAGGAACCGTTTTAGAACATTGCAGGAAAAGTTGCAGTGATCTGGTCTGTCTCAGCTCGACTCGAGCTTGTTAAAACTAAACTGTCGTCACAAACAAAGCATTACTTATTTACATTTATTAATCAGAGCATTCACAATAATCACTCAAACTCAGCAGCTCTCTCTCTCTCTGTCTCTCTCTCTCTGTCTCTCTCTCTGTCTCTCTCTGTCTCTCTCTCTCTGTCTCTCTCTGTCTCTCTCTCTGTCTCTCTCTGTCTCTCTCTCTGTCTCTCTCTCTCTGTCTCTCTCTGTCTCTCTCTCTGTCTCTCTCTGTCTCTCTGTCTCTCTGTCTCTCTCTATATATAATATGCTTGTTAATATGTGATGTATACTTGTAATATATGCTTGATGTATAATATATGTAATATGATATGCATATATATATATGATGTATATATGTATTAATATATGTGATAATATGCTCTTGATGTATATATATATGGTAATATATACTTGATGTATATAGCATTAATATGTATAAATTAATATATATGTGATGTATATATATAAATTAATAATATGAGTAATATCGCGGTATATATGTAATTAATATGCCAGTGTATATGTATAATAATATATGCTGATAATATGTATACTTGTTAATATATATGTGATATATATGTATATGCTGTGTAAAATATATGTAATACTTGTTATATACTTGATGTATATATAGCATTAATATGCATTGTATGTATATATGATATGTATGCTTGATGTGTATGTAGAGTGTGTATGTCTTGATATGTATGTCAGGTAATATATGTGATATTAATATATGTGATAATATATAGGTATGTCTGTCTCTCTGTCTCTCTCTCTCTCTCTCTCTGTCTCTGTCTCTCACTCTGTCTCTCTCTCTCTCTCTCTCTCTCTCTCTCTCTCTCTCTCTCTCTCTCTCTCTCTCTCTCTCTCTCTCTCTCTCTGTCTCTCTCTCTCTCTCTCTCTGAGTGAATGGTGGAGTGAGTGGAGCGTGGCGTTGTGAGGAGTTTCGGCGTGAGTGTAGTTTCTCTTTTTTTCGCTATTTTATGTGTTTGTTCGTCTTTCTTTCCTTTGCTACAGTTTGCTGACAGGTGTATCTGTAGTTCAGGTGTGTTTTGGGTCTGGTAGCGGGGCTACCGGCTCGGTTTTGGGCAGTATGCCCGTGGTGGAGGCCGCGGCCGAGTTTGAGAAGCTGACATGCCGTCATGCTGTCAAAATGGTGCCGGCGGTCAGCTGTTCGGTGGAGGAGGTCTCCTTAGCGGTGGGAGAGGTGGTGGGATACGGCAGCGTGAAGTCTGCCTCCCGTATGAACGGAGCGGTGGTGATCTTTCTGGACAGTCCGGAGAAAGTCAGTGATGTGGTGGTGTCAGGTGTGGTTATCCAGGACAACTTCACTCCTGTTCTCCCGCTGGTTAATCCGGCCAGAAAGATCACCATCTCCAACGTGCCCCCGTTCATCAGAAACGAGGCTCTGGCTAAAGAGCTGTCCCGGTTCGGTCAGCTGGTCTCCCCGATTAAAATGCTGTCTCTGGGCTCTAAATCCCCCCTGCTGAAACACGTAGTATGTCACCGCAGACAGGTGTTCATGGTGCTAAAAGACAACAGCGATGAACTTAATCTGTCCTTTAGTTTTAAAGTAGACGGTTTCAGCTACATGGTTTTCGCCACGTCGGAGACCATGAAATGTTTTGGTTGTGGTGCAGAGGGACATCTGATCCGCTCCTGCCCGGGGGGAGCGGGGGGCGGCAGCGGGCTGCAGGAGAAGGGTTCGTGGCCCCAGCGCCCAGAGGGGGGCCGCCCACTCCGGGACCGGCGGGCGGAGACGGCGGCTCCGCCGCGGCCTCTGGCGGCCCCGCGGGGGCTCCGGGGGGGGCCCGGCCGCCGCGGTTTCTGGCGGCGGTGACCCCTCTGCGTGCTCGGGTGGGGAGGTGTCGGTAAAAAGCAGAGATCAGCTGCAGAGAAAGGACAGCGTGCAGGCTGATGGAGAAAAAGAAAATGAAATAATTGATGAAGTGAAACAGACTGAGTGTGTGAACAGTGAAAAGCCCCATGATGATCTCTCACTGTGTGAGGTAAATCCCCAGCAGAGTCAGAGAGCGAGTCCTTACTGACCCAGGAGGAGCAGAGTCTCTACTCTCCTGCAGACATTAAGACGTTCCTGCAGGGAACTAAAGGCACCAGACAGCTCAAAGTAGAAGATCACTTCTCTGATTTGAAGCTTTTCATTGAATCAGCGAAGCTTCTGACCAAAACCTCAGGAAATGCTGGAGAGTTTGTCCTTACAGAGCAGAAAATCTATCCTTTAAAGAAACTGATTGTCAAAGTAAGAGCACAAATCCTAACAGATAATGATGATTTTTAAACAAAGGGTCTGGTTTCTCTCTTTCCTCTCGGTCTGCTTTTATATTGTGTTTTTATCCACCTTCCCTCTCTTTATGTGTGATTTTAAACTGGGCACTTTAAACTTAAATGGAGCAAGGGATGATGGGAAAAGAGCTTCCTTCTTTAAGTTGATGAAGCTGAAGAAGGTGGATGTAATGCTGATTCAGGAAACACACAGCGATGCAGACAATGAGATTGACTGGAGGAGGGGGTGGGATGGAGAGGTCATCCTGAGCCACAGGTCCAGCTGTAGTGGAGGAGTGGGGGTGGTCTTCTCCAGAAGTTTCCTACCTTCTTCATATGACACTGAGGAGATCATTAAAGGCAGCTTGCTGAAGGTCAGGGCACAGTTTGAGAAGATCACTGTGGTTTTTCTTAATATTTATGCTCCTACTAAGGGGGTGGAGGGACTCCAAGCACTGGATGTTTTATGTGAAACCATCAAAAATTGTAACAGTGATGAATATTTGTTTTTAGGAGGTGATTTAACTGCTCTGAAAATCCACAGTTGGACAGGAACCACCAGGAGCCTCACCCTGCTTCATCACGCAGGCTCAGACAGCTGACTGAGGCTCATGAGCTGTCAGACGGGTGGAGGATTTTTAACAGAAATCACAGGCAGTATACATGGAGTCACTCCAAAGACAATTGTTTATCTCTGGCCAGGCTAGACAGGCTCTACGCTTTTAAACATCATGTGAACATTTTTAACAGCTGTCACATCAACCCAGTGAAAAAAATGTGCGTCTGCAAAGTGCGTATTGGCATTTTAATGTTGCCCTGCTCCATGACAAAGCTTTTAGAGCGGCTTTTGAACATTTCTGGCTAGCTCACAGAAAATCTATGCCTGTTTTTAGCAGTGTCCAACAATGGTGGGACTTTGGCAAGACTCAGATTAAGCAGCTTTGTCAACAGTTCACTCGTAATGTCACTAGAGACATAACCAGATCTATGAGGGACCTGGAGACTCAGCTGGTAGAACTGCAGAGTCGAGCAGAGTCTACAGGAGATCGAGGGCTTTTAAATTCCCTCAAATCCAAAAAGCGGGCTTTAGCCAACCTGCTGGGCGTTGCAACAGAAGGTGCTCTGGTCAGATCACGGTTTCTTAACATCACACAGATGGATGCCCCCTCTCAGTTCTTCTTTGGTCTGGAGAGGAAGAATGGACAAAGAAAAATAGTTCACTCCCTGCGATCCAGCAGCGGCTCTGCAATCTCGATTCTTCTGAGATCAGGAAATTTGCAGTCTGTTTTTATAAAGATCTATTTAAAAGTGAACTTACAGAAAACCCA
>VMKM01004585.1:0-15037 GCA_008360985.2 Macquaria ambigua | reverse complement strand
GGATGGATGGATGGTGGATGGATGGATGGATGGTGGATGGGTGGATGGGTGGATGGATGGATGGATGGTGGATGGATGGATGGATGGGTGGATGGATGGATGGTGGATGGATGGATGGATGGATGGGTGGATGGATGGGTGGATGGATGGATGGGTGGATGGAGGAGGTAGACAAGTAAAGCCAGAAAGGAAGCTTGTAAGAGTAAAAAGAGACAATAGAAAGTCACTTTATTTCTGTAAATGAGGAAATGGACAGAAATAGATGGAAGTAAAGAGTGACAGAGAGACAGAGAAAGTTAGCTCAACTTGCAAGGTATAAATGATAGAAAGGTAAGTTAAAGAGGAACTACACATTGAATTAATTGTTTTTAGATTCTTGTTGGCATATGTTAATGCAGGTGATTTCTCCAACGAAACAGATTTTGTGGTTAAAAACAGTTTTTTCTGTTCAAAATTAGCTTGTATGTGTCTGCTTGGATAGACACAAGCAGCAGTCGCTAACAAAATCCGACTACCAGCACCTCTAAAGCTCACAAATTAACATGTTATATCTTGTTTCTTTGATTTGTACAAAAACGGAAGTGTAAAGCCAACACGTTGTGCTTTTTATTATGTTTGGACAGAGACAGTTTCCAGCTTTTGTGCTAAGCTATGTTCCCAAACACAGAATATATTAAATGTGTATTTTATCTTAGTGGGAACGATACCATGATGAGGTAATGGTGTTATGTTGAAAAGTTACCTTTTGAAAAGTGATGGTATAGCATACTGCTTTAAACAGATTCTCCATAAGTGGAACTATGCTATTGCACATGGTGAGAATGTGAATTACAGAATAATAAACACATTTACTGTAATGTACAGCATGATTTACTGTCTCTCTCTGTCTCTCAGATGCGTCTGCGGCCCTTCAGGTTCGGGCTCTGAAGGATTACTGCAACAACTACGACCTGACCAGCCTCAACATCAAAGCAGGAGACGTCATTACGGTAACACACACACACACACACACACACACACACAAAATGGCCATTCTCAATGTCAGCACACAAAAAAAGATAGCGTTGTGGACAGACACACATATTGAGCATTTTTGACATCAAAGCTGAAAAAGGATGTTAGCCCCGCTCTGTTTCTTGACTGTAGTGAGGTTTGAGGCTTTCACATTTTATATTAGTTTGTTAGCTAATTTCATTAGTTTAGTGTTACAGTGTAGTTTACTGTATATTGTTACTGTAGTACCAAATAATAAAAAACTAAATTAGCAACACAAAATGATGGCTGTTTTTTGGTATTTTCTCTAGGTAATCTTTGCTTTATGGTTTTACCTCTTCAGGCCCCTTAAAATATTGTTCAAATGAAACGTTCTAAGAGGGCAAAATCCCTTCTCGATTGAAGCGCTCACACCTGCATGCAACATGTGATGAGGGGGTCACATTTAGAAAAGGTTGGAAACCGACTGGTTAAAAGCACAGCCCCTCTCCCTGTAAGTCCTCCTTCTGGTCCCTGGAGGGAGCTATAGGTTGTGCTCCACTGTTGCAGTATGGGGGTATTATTGTAGCAGCAATGTTATTTGCAAATGTGTGTGGAGAGTTGTGAAACTGTATCTCAATCTGTATGTGTATGGAATCCAATTTGTGTCAAAAAAAAATCAAACAAAACTTCTTAAATATCTAACAAAAATAACAATTTAAGAAGCAAATTATTTGTGTAATTGTGTAAACTATTGGTCTTTTTTGTGTCAGAACTGCAAACAAAAAGTCAGGCAGTGCAAACAAGAGAGCTGGCAGTGTAACCGCAAAGCCGACTGTGAATTGTAAACAAAAGGACACATTATCAAAAAAGTAAAAGACCATTTGTTTACACAATTAGACAAATAATTTGTTTGCAAGTTATAAGTTTTACTTTTGAGGTTTCTTTTTTTTTTTTTGCTTCAGTGAGATTTATTCTCTCTCAAATTCTTATTTTTGTATGATTTTTAAGAAAATGTGTTCGATTTTTTTGACACAAATCTGATTCCATATATGTGCGTACTCAGACATATTTGCCAGCCTCAGGCACGGCAGGAGTGTAGCAAAAGCAGCATGATCGTGATTGCACGCTCAGATCCGATTCTGCTCTTTCTTGTGCCTGTGCGCTCTCAAATGTTAACTTGCAGACTGAGTAACACTCAGAATTAGTTTCCAGCTCTCTCAATTATTTTGTCGCCAATGTAGTTCCATAGTTTTGTGAGATTACTAATAAATATGCAAGAGTGAATGGTTTCAGCATCCCTCACTTACTACGAATATGTTTTACAGAAACATGTATTCACTTGCTACATTGCAGTGCGCCCACTACTCATGAATATTTATGAGCATTTGCGCAGCCTTTGGGTACTTATTACAGTAATAAGGAAGCCAAGCAGTGCCTATGCTTCTTCCCTCAGGGTCTGAATGAACAATTTGGCTTCGCTGCTGTCTGCCACAGGGGATTTGAGACACCTCCAAATGCAGTTTTGCATTTCTGACAGAAAAAAAAAAAGAATTTCACTTAAAAAAAGATGGTTCTTTGAGATTTCTGGAGGCTTTTCAGTAACTTTTGGAAAGCTAAAAAATAGCTCTAAATAATATTATTAAACCAGTAGACCCAGTTTGGGGTGTAAAATTCACACAAATGAAAATTATGCTCTTATTTTTTATAGAAACAAAAATGAATGAATTTGTATGTAGTTCACGTGTTTGTGAAACTTAATATTATTGTTGTAAACATCACAGGTTTTGGAGCAGCACCCTGACGGACGCTGGAAAGGCTGTATCCATGACAACCGAACAGGAAATGACCGGGTGGGCTACTTCCCTTCCACCATGGTGGAGGTCATCAGCAAGCGCACAGGTGTGTGTGCACTCCTATGTGTGTGTGTATGTGAGTGTGTTGTGCTGTTACTATTCAAATCGTGACCAAGCTGACTGTCTGGATAAAGTGTCAGCCAAGAGTCATGGGAATATATTACACACATTTGGACTAAACACAGAAGAAGAACTTGGAGAAAGATAGAAAAAGAAGAAGAAGAAGAAGAAGAAGATGAAGAAAAGTGAAAGAATAATGTTCTAGCCTTTCTCATAAACACTTGAGGAGGGCACTTAACCTTACCATCTCATTAGTTAACGATCCCTGGATAAATACTGATTAGAATAAAAATCATTTCAGAAAATTTCATCTCTTCCATCTCACACACTGGGAGAGAAGACACTTGTGAGTCAGAGTCAGCCGGCAGCACAGTGGTACCAAACACCCAGCTGTCATCCCCGCATTACTGAAGGTGTAATCAAAGCTTAATGTTTGTGATCCATTTTAGTTGCACCAGAATTCTTAACTGTACTACAACTCGACCTGAATGAAAACACAAGGTTTTTAGGAGTTCAGGCTGATAATGAAAGAACCTGTTAAGTAATGAGAATATAGACACTGAAATCATTCACACGTCCCTGGCTGATAATGTAATTCAGTTCTCCTTGCTGACACTTAGCATTACTTGCTGAATGATTGTAGTTTGATATTTTGGGAAATAAGCTTCTTTGTTTTCTTGCGCAGAATTAGATGAGAAGATCGATACCACTCTCATGTCTGCACGGTAAATATGAAGCTATACTGCCAGCAGCCAGTTAGCTTAGCTTAGCACAAAGACTGAAAACAACTAAGTGGTTAAATGGAGCTCAGAGGTGTGTGCATGTGCAGCTATAATCACTTGAACCATAATGTAACCAATTTGGACCATACAATTTTCCTGAAGTTGCTTTAAATTTAGTTTAAAACAATTTCCACACAGTTTGACACAATCTTTGAACGTTAGCCTACAGTATATAGTGTATATTCTGTATTTACGTCATTCGTCATTCACTAAAGCTATGTATATCACATTTATATTCAGTAAAATATTAAAATCTAAGATGCATGTTTTATGCAGATTACGTTATGATAAGTATGTCTTGTGCACTGTTATCACATTTTTCTTTAATCTACTGTGACATTTTAACTAGACTGGAATTTGACTAGAATTTAAAAAAATAAATATGTGGATTAGCAAGACCAACTGGTAAAATGCCTGTTGGGTTGAAGAAGTTAAAGTTGTAATATTAATTAAATATAGTATTTCCAACAGTATAGCTAGCTAATGTAGCTAGCTATACTGTTGGAAATACTGGAAGATCTGCCAGGGTTACAGGTATAATGTTGGTGTCATCTCTGTGTTTTCATTACTTAACAGGTAATGTGTCAATCTCCCAAAGACTATTTTAACCTCCTTTCTCCATTTTATATCACCATAATGAGCTTTTTACCTCTCTGGCGAGATCTGCGGAGCACATTCACATCCATCCCGTCATCCCAAAGTGTCACTGCGCAGTCACACAGAGGCTCAGATGTTTTTAACTGTCTATTGGTGTCTGTCTGTAGGTCTGGTATCTCTGTTCGTCAATCCGTCTGTCTCTCTGTAGTATTATGTCTACTTGTCTCAGTCTGTATGCCTGTCTCTCTGTTACTATCTGCCTTCATCCCCCGTGATCACAGAATTGTCACTCACCTCTGTCTTTCACATTATCTCTCCTCTCTCACCTTTTCTGGTCATCATCCTCTTCTTTGGTCACTTGTATAGTCCATTTACCCCTATGGAACCTGCTCCAAGTCAAGGAATATGCCATTGTGGCTGTATCTGTCCTTACATACAGTGCATTATATAGCAGCTGTGGATACAGTGCAAAACAGCTGGAGCACCCCCACTCAGCTTGCACAGCCATACTGACTAATCACTGCCAGGGCACAGCCACACACGCTTGGGGCTACAGCAGCTGTTTTAGCAAGAGGTTTCATTTACTCAACTGTTTTTCATCAATTTTTAACTATTCTTTTCCCCCCACCATTCTTCCCCAGTCAGTCTCTTCTGTACCTCTCATTTGCTCCTTCTTTTTCCTCTAACAGGGATGCTACATTAGACTTTTTTTCAACCAACATAAATGGCCATTATGAACATCAACTAGATAGAAATATATACAAAATATCTTTTCCTGCACTAGTCAATTAATGAAATTGATCTTAATGTTGCAGCAGCCATCCCAAATCAGAGTGGGAAACTACCAGCTTACTTTACTTGAGCACATAAGTTACAAAAGTTGTTGCATCAAGTCAGTGACCAATCACAAGAATAGTGAAAATGATTAGCAATTAGCTTGTGGATAGTTATCTACTTCAATAGCTATCTAGGCTAGGCCCTTGAAGCGAGCTGTAAATATTTTGTAGTGGAGAATTTTGCACAATAACCATCTTTGTGTTTAACTGTAGCTAAGATGCTAATACGCTATAGTAAGACAAAGATTTCACTGATATTGTTGGCACAGTTCCACTTGTCAGCAAAGTACTACTGGAACCCAGTTAAAGTAAAAATGTGCAATGTCATTGTCCGAGGGCAATGGTAAGCTTTGCTAACATGAAACAAATATTTCTTAATGCACACCAACTAAAAGGACCAACACGTCGCACATTTCTTTAGATCCTGTCGCACTTGCAGAAAGTGCAACAGACCTTCACCTCATTGATCTATGCAATGAGGTGTACGGCGTCTAGGCTCTGCCTGTGTCACTGCCTACAAGGATGCACCAAGCTTAGCACAGCAGGGAGTGACGATAACACAGTAGAAGCAGCAGCAGCGACAGCTAATGACAGCTAGCTTGCATATATTGTTGCAACTACAACCACATATCTGATTGTCTGAGTAAATTTTGCACAGCACAGCATTGCAGTATGCAAAATGGAAGTGGATGTTCCAAATTGTTCACATTATATTAACATATTGTATGGTGTTTCAAGTGAGAATTCAAAAAGGTTAATGTAACAGAGCTCAGCCAGACACTGAAGCTGGCCAGTCTAACAACCTTTTCACTCTGCGCTGTGTTATGTTGGGTGGAGGAATGATGGATGGGAGGCTAGCGTCTATTTCTGTTCTGTCGTTTATTGTAAGACAGGAATAGAATACAGTATGACACAACATACAAACAATCAACAAGTTATTAGGACAACGGCTAGCTAGCTAGTTTGCCAAGTGCACTATTCAATGTTATATGACCAATTTAGCACTGTGAAATGCAGTACGTCCATTTGTTAAACCTTTAAGTAGCATTTTAATAAATCACAACACTAGCATGTTCATACAGATGACATATTGATATGAATCAGCAACAGTTGTGTGGAGCGCTGAGCTAAACACCCTTTATATCTGATGAGTTATACAGCCACCAGTGGCATTTAACTACTGAGAGACGACGCCCGTGAGCCAATAAACACAAGTGGACATACATGTATGGAAAGTGGAATCAAATACTGTACAAATCCTGTTGTATGCTAGTAGTTAATGACTTGCAATAGAACTGACTGGATGTAATTAGACATTTCCTGTGTCACAAAATAAGACTGAAAGATCCAAACACACATAAAGAGTAAAAATGTCACTCTTGATTATCAGTCCCTGGGACCATCTCCACTTTCACCATACATTACTTCTCTTTTCACCTCTCCATACATTTCATTTCAACCATGCCCATATTTGTTTGTCCCCTCCTTCTCTTCGTCCTTTAACATTAGCATTGTCCTTCACCACCTTTGATTTCTTTGTTTAATTTTGTAACTTCAGCCTTTGTTTTTAATTTTCTTTTTTTCCCCCCTTTTTCTTATGTGTAATTCTCTGTTTTGTCGTTTGTTTGTTACGTGGCGGTGGTTCACTGTTGGCTGGTTGTGTGTGTGTCGGTGTGTCGTCACGGTGGGTGTAATCTAGGTTTGGCCAGCACAGTCATTTGCACTCAACAGTTTCAAAAGATACCGCTGGTTCCTCCGGCGACGGTTGCCCCTGCCAACGCGGTAGTCAACGGCAACGACACCACGTTCCATCAGATCCATATCCTGCCTCCACCGCCTCCTCCTCCACCACATTCCCATCAGCCACTGCTTCCACTTTTCACTTCCTTTGGCTATAACAAGTCGCCCGTGACAAGCCCACAGGGAGACACACCCACTGCCCCAGGTACACGCCCCCTTTTTCATTATTATTATTATTATTATTATTATTATTACTAAAGCTTCAAGGGATGCTTTCCTCTGGTGTTTTTTATTAGGTATCTGTCAGTAAAAAAACTCTATTTCTGATTGGTCATGTAAGATTCTAATTGGTGTTAAATGTTCTTAGAAGGCATCCATTGAAGTTTTCTGTTATGGATTATTATTTATGTAATTTTATGTAATTGTGTTGCTCATACTGTATAACTTTTGTTTTTCTGTTTTTTGCTGTTGTCATCTCCATTACTGAGAGCCAGTCAGCTTTTAGACAGGAGTTTAAAGTGTTTAGGCCACTTGCTATTCTTCGTATCATTGTCATAGAAATGAGAGCTTACTGGACATATGTGATAAAAGTGGAAAAGAGAAATATTTCTTGGTCATTGCACTTAAAATGTGTAAGAAATGCAGTTACACAACATATGACCAAAAAACATATCCCACAAAAGTTCACTTGAATAAGCCATTTTTCAAAAAAAGGCCCCATTTATACTTGTCATTTGAAAAATTTCAAATTGAAACATTCCAAATGTGATTTAATACACTTCCATTTACACTACAATATAATGTATTATCAATGCATCTCTGTTGATTGCATCCATTGTGGTGCTACATGCAAATCAGGGTCGGCCCTACTCCAGTCAAGAGGCTGGTAGTAAAAGAGACGTGCCAGTAGACCCATTTTACTATTTACTGATGGTAACAACACTGCCAACAATTTCTATCACCGCCATTACCGTAACTACTGGGGAACCTTGAACACAACACAGCTCTCTTATCTTCATTAGCCACAAGCAAGCATATTCCTACTGGTCAAACAGAGGCAGAGGAGCCACAGCGGGACCAGAGAATATACTGTGGCTGTGACCTGCTATGCTAACATTAGCTAGTCAACCTACTGGAGCACGGCTAGTTTATGGGTTCTAGTTGTAATTTGAGTTACAATATAGATATAGATATTTTTGGCCACAATAATTGCAGCAAGAAAATTTGATACCAGCACATCCCTAGGTGGTAATACACCTGAAGCTGCTTGGTAACTGCCAAAAACTCGTACAGTTAAGCAATTGAGTTACAACAGTAAAACACATACAGACCACTCAAAGGTTGTACTGATCAGGGAACAATAGGCTCTTCTGTGTGAATGTATGTGTTGAAATCACTGGAGGTGCTCACTGTACTCAGAGAGATCAGACAGCTATTTTATCAGCCCGAGACGCATTAAGTGGCTAAGTGTAAATGGACTATTACAGTTGTAATCCTTAAGATTTCTATAAAATCAAACCACAATTTTGATACTATTTTTTTAGCAATGGACATTCAATGTATTTACATTATGTAATTAACTCTCTATGTAGTAGTTTTCTTTGTTAGTGGTGGAGTCAGCCATTCCCATGCTGAATTCAAATTGCCCACATGTAATACAGCATTACAGTTTGTAATTTAAGGCTGAACCATAACTTTGGCCTTTTTGACCCTTGAGACCCACAATCATGCCAGTTGCTTCATTTCAGGGCTACTAAAATAATGTTACTATCAGTCTCATATTAATCAGCTGTCAAATGAGGCTCCATAGGGCAAACACAAAAACATCTAAAGCACTTTATTTGAATGTATTCATGGCTTGCTCTGTAATAAGACATGTACAGTATGTATAAGACATGTCTATGCAAATAATGCAAAGTCATGCCCCTCTCGTCACTGCTTTAGCATTTCTGTCAATAAGAAAACAGCTTTGTAGGAAACAGTTGAAAAAGTAATGCTAATGTAGTGGTATGTTTTTTAGGACATGGTTCTGCTGACATTTTGACCCACGCCAAGGGGGAATCTTTTCTGAATTTCTTTGCTAGTAGGAAAGACTAGATGTCAAGTGGGAGGAAAGCTCACCATTTTACTGCAAACCTCTGTTCACCTGAGTTGGTTTGTGCTTCAGTTTATTGTCTTGGTTCCTTGTTTTTTTGCAGTTCTTTTTTTTCCTTCCTTCCTTCCTGTTTGTTCTTTCCTCTTTCCCTGTATATCACCACTGTCCCAACCACTGAGACAACCCTGCTAGTTCCTTAAACGCACACACATCATACACAACTCTCCCCTGACCAGACTGTGTGTACAAGCGTGTTTTTCTGTTCTGTCCCTGTCCTGAGTGTTACTGTCACGTCTGATCATTTGAACACCACTATTACCCACCTTGCACTTATACCCTCAATGTGTGTGTGTGTGAGTGGTGGTGGTGAAGGGTGGGAATACATAAGTAAAAATAGAGTCTATATCAGGCTGTGGACAGGTGAATAAATCTAGAACTGTTATGAATACTCTGAATCACAGTTTAACATAATTTAAAACAACACCAATGAGTTATTTTCTGGAAAGATCTGAGTTATTGCTTTAATGGCAGTTAGGTTTGTCAGAGGTTTAGTTGGAGATGTTGCTTCAAAAGACACACTTTTATGACATTAACGGGTGATATTTTCAATATGATATTGTATCTGGAATAATGCTAATTCATTCTTGACAGTCTTTGGCTTGGATTCTTGAACAACAAGGGTTAAAAATACATGCTGAAATGATGTATTACATGCAACGATTTGCAAGTTACACAATGTAAAATGTCAAGTGTTATGTGAGAAGAGAGCCAAATACATCGTTAGAAAATGTCACCCAGGATGTTTTGCAGGTAAGGTATTCACTGACTGTAAACTGTAAACTCTCTGCTGGAATGGGAGCCTTCACTGGACGCCATTTTGTTCCCTCCAGGAGAATAAATCCCTTTAAAAAATATAATGCTTTTACTTATAACCACATCAGGTCAGTACGTTTTCCCTAAGCCTTGATCACATAGGTTGAAAACAGCAGATGTTTTGAACTCACAACTGATTCAAGTCAAATCAAAGGCTGTTCAAAGTGTTTTGTTTGAGGTCACTCGGAGGGATGCAAAATGGCCACAAGAAGGACCTGCGGCATTACATGAAAGCAAATGGAACTTTTTAATGTGTGTGTTTCTCTGGAGCACTGTTGGTCACACATATAAACCATTTATAAACCCTTATTAAGACGGTTATAATGGTTTATGACACTCTCCAAATGCACTACAGCAGCCCCATTCTGACAAGGCTTACATATATAATCACACACGTATGCATGCATTATATATGTATGTGTATGTACATTATGGCATATATGTGTATATACGCAGATATTCATGTTATGGATTTATTTATGTACTATGGGTATATAAATGTTTTCATATATCTATATATATATGCTGTATTTTTTCTGTGTATGTGTGTGTGTGAGCATGTGTGTGAGAATGAAAGTGTGGTGTGTAAGTGAGTGTGAAACCTACATATCCTTTTAAAAAAACCTCCCTTATCCACCTTTACCCCTTCACCCTGCTCTCCTACTGGCCCCTCTGTAATTTTTGTCTTTTTTTTTTTTGCGGATAAGTTCGGAATCTATTTAATTAAACCCACTTTACCCTTCTTTTTCTTAAAATATCAAGCAGATTACAACGCCTGTAAGCTGCAAATGTGATTCATAGTGGTTAGTGAAGTGAGATAGTTTGCTTAGTGTATTAAGTATATTGGACCACTTGTGGTAGGAATGTCCAGTACTCCACATTTTAGATGATTTTAGATGCAGTGGAGGGTAAAAATATATATAAACCTCTTTTTTTAACCACTATACTAACCTAATATCAGACTGACATAACTATGTGACTAAACCCTAAGCTAATTCTAAATACTAGAAAATACTATAAATATAAAATGTGATGTAAAGTAGTGTAACTTTTCTTTACATCAGTGGTTTTATCATCAAACTCAGGTTTAGGGTTTTCTGATAATGGCTTGAGCCTGAAATTAAAGCTGCACTAACCAATATTTTTATGTGAACAAAGGATCAAATGACTAAGTGTAATGTAAGAGGGGTTGCTTGTAGTGATGAACCCACAGACAAATATGACTAGACTTTGCAGCAGCTTAGCCTCTTTTAGCTAATTGTTTTGGTTTTATAGCCTTTCTTTACTTTCCTATAGCTAGCACCAAACAGCAGACAAAGCTAGCGACTAGATAGTGAACATAGTGGAGCATTATTAAATATTTTTCTCATGAGATGGCGGAACCAAAACAGAGCTAAAAGGAGAGTGAATATTGGACTAATATTCACCAGATGGGCAGAAACTCAACTTCAAACTAATGCTAATTAAATAGTTAGCCCTATCAACTTTATAAGTTGATAATTTGTCAATGTTGTATTTACAGCTTGTTCCGCTGCCCCAAAGTTGACAAAAACATCAATTGTTTCTACTTTAAATGCTAATTTCTGATAGAAAAAGGACAGCAATGCTTCCTAGGCCAGTTTAGGGTCGGTTAGCGGCTAACAGTGGTGTTCTGTGTTAAAGGTTGTCGCGGCTCAGAGGCAAGTCCTCACAGCTCTCCCACCGCATCCAGCGGGCCCCATGGAGGCTCCAACGAAGAGATCTGGGTACTGCGCAAGCCAGTGGCAGGTAACTAAGCCGCGCTGCGCTGAGCCCTCAACCCCTGACTCCTTAAACTCTGACCAGGGGTCAAACAGTATCTGGCACTCGTTCAAAAAAGGCTTTTCTGCCTGGCACTGCCTTTCAAGTGTCCATGCTATTGTAAATGTCCCCGAGAGCAGAATCCATCCATCCATCCAGTTCTTTGAGCTGAAAAATGATGTTGTTTGAAGGCTTTCAGATACTCTTTGACCCGCTCCTGACAGTCCCCCATGTCCTGCTTATCCCTCCATCTGAAGCTTAGCTGAACTCAGTAGCCTTATGTGTAGGACTGCAGCCATCTGCATCGGTCTAAAGTCTGTGTGTCTTTCCAACTGGATGTATGGAGATGTTTTCGTGTGAGAGAGAACAAGAAAACTTAGGAAAGAGAGAGCGGAAGACAAAAGATGTGTAAGTGTGTGTGTGTGTGTCGTGTGTGAAAGCAAAAGTGAAAGGTGTGTCTTGTTTACTCCACTTACGTGTTCGTCAGTCAGTCGCCGTTCACCCTGTCTGTCTGTCTGTCTGTCTGTCTGTCCGTCCTGTCTATCCAACCACATGCTGCCCAGTGCATTTCAGTGGAGAGTTACACCTGTTACCACGTTACTTATCATATCAGCTAAATCAATCAATGTGTGTGTGCCTGTGTGTGTGTGTGTGTGTGTGTGTGTGTGACTGTATGCATCCATCTGTTTGTTGCATGTGGGCATTTGTATGCACAAAATCTATACATATTGTTTGGGCGGTTGCATGCGTGTGTGAATGCACGTGTGTGTTTTTGTGTGTATGTCTGTGCGTGCGTGTGCGTGTGTGTATGTGTTGCAGGTGGAGACCGCAGCAGCGTGGGCAGTTCTGGCAGTGTGACCAGTGTGAGGTCGTCAGGCAGCGGTCAGAGTGCCGGCAGTGCTGCACACATCCTCCATGCACAGGCTGAAGGGGTTAAGGTATGACACACACACAACACACACACACACGCGCACATACTATAGAATACTGCCACAAACAAATGTGTGTATACGCACTGCAGCTTTGTTTTGTTAGTTCATTTATGTAATATTAGAAGGTTTATTTTACAGGTCTGTAATTTCCCAGTTATTTCCTAGGAAGTTTCCTCTAAAGAATTAGGTAATTTGGTGCTCAATTGGTACACTATTAATTAATTAATTTCAATTAATTGCTAGTGTACTAGTTACCTTTATAGGCAAGCATACAATTAAACATATATGGAGAATTACATTTCTAATAATAAAAGAATAACTGTGGTGGAAAGACTAAGTACACTTACATAAGTACTGTACTGAAGTACAATTTTGAGGTACTTTTACTTTCCCTGAGTATTTACATTTTATAGTACTTATACTTCTACTCCACCACATTTCAGAGTTAAATATTGTACTTTTTACTTCACTGCAGTTATCTGACAGCTGCGGTTACTAGTTACTTTTCAGATTAAGATTTTATATTTAAAAAACACATGATAAACTTAAAAATACATTGTATTGTTAAATATTAAACCACTACTTTATACTTTAAATACATTTTACTGGGTATACTTCTGTACTTTTACTTGAATAGGATTTTTCACGCAGGAACTTTGCTTGTAATGGAGTATTTTTTACTTAAAGCCCCTGACAACTGGATTTCAAATCTTAAGTATTTCTCTGTAACAATTACTATTCTTGACAATCAAAGTTAAAGTTTAAAAAAAAACACATCCTAAGTTGTCTGCTTCATCTGGACTGTGGGGGTGTCCTTTGGTCAGATTTGATTGACAGTGACCTGGCAACATAAGCAACAACCCAAACTAGTTAGAAGAGCACAGACAAAACAAAAAAATACAGAGATCACTCATATAAAATAATCAAAATGGTTCTAACTTTGACAGAAAATGTTAAGTTCGTGTTGGACCCCATCGCTCTTTGTAAGAAGCGGAATGAGAAAATAGGTTTTCAGGGCCTTTAACTCGAGGATCTGAACACTTCTTCCACCACTGATGAATAATGAATGAATATGTACTTGGGTTTTAATGGAGCAGTTATTCAGGAAAACTCCTATTTGCCTATAATTAGTACAAAATTACATAGTTCTTTCTGGGTAATTTCCTAGGAATAATAATTTCCTGTGATGTTCACTGGAAAAAACGATGTAATTATTAGCAAATTATGGACCTGCTAAATAAAGCATTACTGATGTAAACAAAGTCAGTAAATCACAAAAAGAAATGAGAGTTTCTGTAAAAAAGCACAAACATACACATACAGGACACAAACTAAAGGAAATGCCTAAATAACTGAGTGGAGAAAATTACATATCTCATAGTGTAGACATTCAATACCAAGGAGCATTGAAGCTGTTCTGGAGGCTTGTCCCCCCAGATACACAGACATACATATATACAACCACAGAGACGTTGTACTGTGTGTGTTCTCAGTCTGAAGCTGTCTCTCAGGGTGGTTATTTACTCGTAAAAAAACTGCCAGCTGCACGTCATACATTTTCAGCAAGGGTCCTGTTAAGAAACTGCAAGTGAGGCACTTTTTAAACCTACTGAAACATCCACACAGCAAAATTAGACCCAATTGCAGCCCAGACTGACTGGTAGCATCTCCTCTGCGTCTCACTCCGTTCACTTCTCATAAGCGCTAGTCAGATTTTTATTGCAGTGCTCGCCCTGGAAGCTTCAGAACCGAGGTTTAAATGTGATTAATGTACCAATAGTCAGCATACATCACATCTTTTTTTGCCCCGACAGACTACAGAGATCAATCTTATCTGAGATGATGAAGTTTTAGAATTGGCATTTTTTCATTTCTTAATGAGAAGGCAAAACAGAACCCAACCAATTAACTTTTTTCCTGCTACGGGTACATTCTTGTGTATCACTGTCCCCTGAGGGCCTCTATATGACCAGGAAATGAAGTTTGCCAGTCATACAGCCTGAAACACTAGATAATATATCATGGTATATTATGATTTACAGTAGAATAAACTAATTTAAGGGCAAGTAATTTCATGATAATTTGCCACTGTGTATGTGTTATGTTAAATCGAGTCTATGTAACATTTATTAATAACACATTTGTTCTTTAACAAATGAAAAGTTTATAAAAAACACCCTTGCTCAAATCCATACACTCAGGGGTTTTGCCGCTACAACCTTACTTGGTCTGGTATGACAGTAGCTTATGGTGGCTAATGATAGCTAAAACTAGCAAGTTTGAGGTCAGTTTGTTGACTTATGACCCTTCTCTACTTGTGCTACTGTTACACTACGTTTTAGCATGTCAACAAACGCTGGACAAAGTTAGCAACTAGCTGGTGAACATAGTGGAGCAGCTAAAAAGCCAGTGGAGACCAAAAAAAAAGCCAAAAGAGAGTGAATATTGGACTTAAAATTATCAGGTGGCCCGAGACATGACTAAATGAATGCTAATGTTGCTATATAATATATAC
>VMKM01004584.1:0-15040 GCA_008360985.2 Macquaria ambigua | reverse complement strand
CCACATCACGGGGACCCTTTGAAGATTCAGGCTCATATTGAAGACCTTCTGAAGTACTCCACCAAGCTGGAGGGCGCAGGCCTTGAGCAACCCGGGGCTGACACCATCAGGGCCTGCAGCCTTTCCTGAGTGAAGTCTCCTCAGCTGTCTGCTCACCTGGTCAGCTGTGAAGCTCATCGTGGAAGTTTCCAATGGGGGAGGAGTAGAGCCTAGTAGTAATACTACTACTAATACTAATACTACTAATACTACTACTAATACTACTAATACTACTACTACTACTCCTAATACTGCTACTAATACTACTAATACTAATACTACTACTAATACTAATACTCCTAATACTGCTACTAATACTACTAATACTAATACTAATACTACTACTAATACTAATACTCCTAATACTGCTACTAATACTACTAATACTAATACTAATACTACTACTACTACTGCTAATACTAATACTACTACTACTAATACTAATACTACTACTACTACTGCTAATACTAATACTACTACTACTAATACTAATACTACTAACAGTAATAATTCAGTACAAGGTGCAGTTTCAGTGCACAGACTCAGTTGATCTGCAGAGTTAAACTGTGTTTTGAGTTTATTGATTGAGTTATTGATTGAGTTATTGGATATGATGTGAAGTTTCTGATATAAACAAACAGCTTCAGCATTAAACAAACAAACAGGAAGTGAAACTAATAAAATACTGAAGAGGAAAATAAAATCATCAAATCAGAAAACATGTGATGAAAGAGGAAGTCAGAGTCTCCTCACTGTAGTACTGTGTAGTACTGTGTGGTACTGTGTGGTGCTGTGCTGTGTTTATGAAGTAGTGAGTTAAAGAGTCCTCAGGAGCAGCGAGGATGAATGTGAATCTGAATAACAACAGCGTGAAACGTGTGAGTGAACAAGCAGCTCACAACAGTTGGTCTTCTTCTTCTTCTTCATCATCACATGTAACCTGCAGGACTTTCTCACTGAAACCAACCTGCAAATAAAACTGGCTTCAGTCTCATTTATATATACAGTCTCAAGATATATATACATACATACATATATATCTTTCAGTCCTGCTTCAGCAAAATCTTCCTTCACATTAAAACAGTGACTGTGTGCAGAAACATTCAACAACCTGAGCTTAATAAATAAAAGAGACTTCAGACTTCAGGCGGTCGAAAACTTGGCTTTGAAATAAATAAAACCAAATAGGAAATTAAAGAAATGACATTATTATATACGTTATGTAAATTACAGTTCATAAACACAGTTTGTGTAGAAATAAAATGATAAAATATAAAAATTCCAATTAATTGAAACATTTTACTTTATTTATTTTGAGGTGAGGTCATTGGAGGATTGAACTCAGTATTTTTATTTATTTACATGTTTATTTTATTTGTTTGTTTGTTTTATTTTATTTCTATACATATTTTACTATATTAATCATTCAATTTATATTAATTAATTTACTGATACTGATAAAGTTGAATGAACTTATTTTAAAGTGAGGTTATATGATGAACTAAACGTGAAACTCCAGTTTTTCTCTTCAGTAATAAAACGCAGATTTTTTTTTGTTAAATTTGATGAAAAGTAAAAAATGTCTGATAAATTATAAATGTTGCTGACGACAACGACAGAAGAAGAAGCTGTGTGATAAACTGTTCACCTCCTCTGACAGCTTCCTGCTTTCTGTTTCCTGTTCAGGGTCCGCAGGACTCGGCGCAGCAGCACGCTCAGCCCGATAAACTCGGCTGGATCCGGAAGTTCTGCGGGAAAGGGATCTTCAGAGAGATCTGGAAGAACCGGTTCGTGGTTCTGAGGGGAGATCAGCTGTTCATCTGTGAGAAAGAGGTGAGTCAGAGGGGGGCGGGGCCTACTTGATCAGCTGATTGATTATAGATGAATTATTGGAACTGATCAGCAGCAGAGACAGATATCTGACTGCTGTCACCTCGTTAAGACCTTTAATCATTGCCGTGGCAACGAAAAGATGCTCTACATCGTGTGAGAGACAGACAGCGTTGTCATGGAGATGGACGGCAGAGTGAGACACCACCTGTCTGTCTGTCTGTCTGTCTGCTCTGTGATGTCACCACTGCTCGTTGACCTCGTTAACTGACTGATTTAAAGGGACAGTGCAGCTTTTTGATTTGACACTGACTTAACGTTTAGACATTTACAGAACGTCACTGAGGAAAGAATAAAGTTTAACCTTCAAACACGATCTGGCTCCGGTTCCACCTCTTTGTTCTATTTAAAGTTTGAAGAATCAGTTTGGACTCTGACAAGGAATCAAATAATAAAACTAATCAATGGATTAATCAATAACAAACATACTGCTGAGTACATCAGAGTACTTGTGAGTACTCTGTGTAGTATTTGTCGTGTTCCTCAGTGTTCTGTCGTTTTGGTTCTGACTGGACACAAAAAGTTTCTCTTCCACTTTCTACAGCGTCGTTCTGCAGGAGTCGAGTTTCAGTCTGAACACACAGAGAGCTCCGGTTTCACTGCAGCAACAGACACAGGACGGAACGTCCTCATAGAACCGTTATCTAATACAGAACGTCCTCATAGAACCTTTATCTACCACAGAACGTCCTCATAGAACCTTTATCAACAACAGAACCTCATGTTAAAGCCTTTTTTCACCTGCAGAACTGTTAGAACCGCTGATAAAGTTGATTTTGAAACATTTATGGTTTCTTTGTTAGATCTTACCAGAGCTGTGCTTTAATAATGTCCTGTTAGAACCTTTTTCAACCAGGCATTGCCAGGTAGAACCTTTTTAACAAAAGAACAACAACAAAAGTTTCCCCCTGCTTCCACTCTTTGTGCTAAGCTAGGCTAACAGTTTCTCCGGCATTCAGTCTTTGTGCTAAGCTAGGCTAACAGTTTCCCCGGCATCCAGTCTTTGTGCTAAGCTAAGCTAACAGTTTCCCCCGCTTCCAGGCTTAATGCTAAGCTAGGCTAACAGTTTCACCCGCTCCAGTCTTTGTGCTAAGCTAGGTTAAACGCATCCTGTAGTGGACACAGAGATGAAACTGATCTGACTCTGGAGAAGAGAACAAGAGGGTTTTATGGAAATGTTAATGTGTTTCTTTAAATGAGGTTCCAGGATGTTCCCCTGAGGAACCCCACATGTTACTGAGGATTTATCTAAATGACTGTTGCTTTAAAGGGTCGTAGCGACCTGATGGCTGACAGAGTTGTTGGAGCAGAATTGATCGAGTTATGATTTTAAAGTAATCAATTCTCTCTGGAAGTGAAACTGTTTTGTTGTGAAACCATCACATCCCTGGAAGGAAGGAGGAAGAAAGTGAAGATGAGTTCAGTTTCACAACATCATTCAGGGGTTTGAAGGGTTCTCCACCTTCAGACAAGTCTGAAGTGTTGTCAGAAAGTTTTCATGAAGCCACAGCGATTCACAGTGAGAACTGGCGCTGTGTTCAGGTTCAACATGTGACACGTGCATATTTAATGAGCTATTCCTGAAAACTGTGTCAGACTTTGAAAACCTGCATCACCATCAGTGATTATAAAGTCATTCAAAAATAATGCTGATCGGCATCAACGCTCACGGTAATCACACGCATTTCCTTCAGGAATTAGTATTTTTAGTCTTTGTGCTGTTGATTGGAGGATCACTGGCAACTCGCAGTTGCAGAAAGTTGGTTCATGTCAGTGCTCAGTTGTTTGAGTCTTTGCGGTGTGTTCACGTTCAGCTTTTTAACAAGGAGAAATGATTCGTCAGTGGTTCTCTGTCAGCTGGTTTGATGTCAGAGCATCATCTCAGGAAAACAGACGGTCAGTTCCTATGTCTGACTGTCACTCTGTCGTCTCACCAATCAGACGTCAGCTGTCACATGATGCATGCAAGCTTCCTGAAAACTGTCTCACGACCAAATTAGGACGTCTGTCTGTGTGTTTCTCTGTCTGTGTCATCTGTGTGGGTCGAGGTTCAGACTCTGTTCTGCTTCTGTGGTTGAGTTTTGGTTCGTGTGAAGCTCCTCCTGTCAGCAGCTCGACTTCCTGTCCCACCAGGAATAGAAACCCACACACACACACACACAGAAACACTCTGACCACATCTGCTTTAGTTTCCAGAATAAAACGTCCTCTGACCGCCGACAGTTTGGTGATTTTCAACGTCTCTTCTTCTTCTTTAGTTTTGTTAATTTTGCATCAACTAATGAGTTCATTGAGTTCATCTCATCAGATTCTTTGACCAAATTCAGAGTTTGAGCTGCACATCAAATGATGTTATTTCCTGTCATCACAAAGTCTAAATATACTAATACTAATATTAATATTAATATTGATACTATAGAGGCACCATGTTTATTAACAGCTGCTGTCAAACCGGCAACAACAAGGAGCTCAAAGTAATAGAAATACAACTGGTCCCGTTTTCATTCTGTCAGCAGCTAACTAGCTACAGTCAGAGTCTGTAACCCAGTGAGATCCTGTTTAACCCTTTAGCACCTTCATACTGCAGTTCCAGGAACTTTGGAACCAGAGGAACTTTACTAGGAACTAAAGGTCTGTTCTGTTCCTGTTCGTGTTTCCACCACATGAAGAAGCTTTTTTCATTAGGAAACTATGTCCAGGTGAAATCAGAGGCCTGCAGTCTAAAACAGAAAACACAGTTTAACGTCAGCTGAGACTGGTAATCCACTGTGTGTGTGTGTGTGTGTGTGTGTGTGAGTTCAGTGTTTACCTGCAGACCGTCAATAAGCTGTCAGACAAACAGTGAGATCCAACCAGGAGAGAGTGTATGAGGTAATGATGAGACCAACGAGTCATTAAACTAAAGAAACGCAGTGTGACAGCAGCAGCCGGGTCTCAGTGAGCAGGTGGTTCTGGAGGAAACATGAACCGATCACAGACCAGCTGACGATCAGCTGATATCAGAGGATCAGTGCTGCTCCAACACTCAACAAGAGCTGCTCACATGTACACACCAAACCCTGTTCAAAAAGTGAGACATTTTATCTACAGTTGTGTTTATTATTCAGTATCTGTTTCTACAGCAGACAACATTAACACTTTGATCTGCTTACAGCTACATTAGAGTCTGTTATTAACCATTTATTACATCTTTATATACTGATAGAGGATCAATAAACAGTTTATTTCATGTTTATATACTGATTATAAATGATACATGGGGGGTTAAAGTAAAGTGTTACTGAACAGTTAATTCAGTACTTGGAGTTGTGTAACTTTACTCTCTGATCCTCTGAGGCTGGGTTGCTAACTTCACAGCTAACTATTGCTAGTTGGAGCCCACATCTAACTCACTGAATCCAAGACAACATTAAACTTCCTGTTTACATCCCCAAAGCATTATGGGAACTGTAGTTCCAACACTCAGAGGACAATTGTCCCCCAAACAGAAGTGAGACAAATAGTAATAATAATAAGAGTGAAGTCCATTAATATGAACCTTCTTCATGTTGCAGTATTAATGTATTTTGAGACTCTGTAGTCTTCAGTCGTGTCAGCCTTCAGCAGCGTCCGCACAGTGTGATGGACCTGACTGTGTCTTTAAGGAAATAAGTTGAGTGTTGTTTCAGCTGGTTTTCTATTTAAATCGATTGATTAGAGTTTCCATGTCTGTAAACGAGTTGTATTTGACTGGATTTGCATTTTATTTTGGTTCTTTAAAAGAAAACCGGCAGCAGGTGGGACGCAACATCTTAAAGGAGCAGTTCATCTTCAGATGGAGACGAGTCTAAGTACAGAGCTGGAGGCAGGATGGGTTAGCTTAGCATAAAGACTGGAAACGGGGGGAAACAACTAGCCTGGCTACTAGTTCACCTTCCAACAGCTCTAAAGAATCTGTTTGTCTGCATCTTGATGGAAAACTAGAAATAAACAAGAAGAAGGTAGTGACCTGTGACCTTTGACCTGTGTGTCCTGCAGGTGAAGGAGCTGGGTCGGGCTGACGAGGTGCTGGACTTGTCAGACTATGAGCGCTGTGAGGAGATCAGGAAGAACAAGAGTCGCAGCAAAAAGAACCACAGCAAGTTCAGACTGCAGCGCTGCAGCACGCCGGGGAACACGGTACACCTGTCTGTCCACCTGTCTCACACCTGTCTGTCCACTGACCTGAATCATGTTGAATTACTTGATTAAACATTTTAACTTCATGACCTCAGAAACACTCAAACTAAACTGACTTAAAAATCTTATAAAAGTTTGATGGAATTAAACTGAAGCAAAGTTTATAACAGTGAACTGAAAATATTAAATTATATTGTCTCCACCCACTGCTGTTGTGTGAACATGTGAGTTGATTGGTTGATGGAGCTAATTCTCCAGTCGCTGCCATTAAACCACCACAGAAGAAGAAGAGGACACAACGAGATGACGTCATTCAAAGAGCTCCAGTCAAACGATGGAAAACCATGTGGAGAACATGATGGAGATACGAGCTTTCTGTTAGTTTCATGTGTTCATGTGAGGAAGGTTACAGCCTCCTCATCGCTCCACACACAGCTAATGTTTTCAGCCCTTCACTTTGACTCACAGGCTTCATGTACACCAGCATTTACTCATCACGTCTGCTTCTGGTTTGACCCACACACAGCTGTCACTCCTCACAACAGGAAGCTGTTTTTATCTCTTTACACCAGTTTGTGTTTTTATGTACAAACTGAACATGAGAATCAAACCAGACTCACAGCAGCTGACTGACTGTAAACAGGTGGAGCAGCTGCTTCACACCACTGTCCTCGACAGCACCACACACACTCAGCAGATATCTGAGGACATCCCATAAATACCCAGAATGCTGTGGGGAGGGGATCGGGTGTCCTGGTGGCAGCTTCTATTACACACACACACACACACACACACACACACTCGGCCATCTGGTGATGTGTCTCCCACTGAGGTTTCAGAAAACAGCAAAGTGTGTGTGTGGGGTGGGGGGGTTCTGCACTGTGATAGGTCAACCAGTGTCCTAATGTGTGATGTCAGCATGTTCGTCCAGTCTTTGTTCCTCTGCGGACTCAGCTTTATTGGCTGAGTCTGATCCACGTACGGAGGACGTGACTCCAGTTTCTACTGTTGATTTATAAATCTTAAAACAAGCTAACAACTAGCTGACCCCATGCTAAAACAAGCTAATAACAAATAAACTAATAAAAACTTAACGTGCTAACAGAAGCTAACTATAAAGAAAGAATCTAATAACATCAACAAGGTAACAGCTGTCTGACCTTATGCTAAAACATGCTAACAACTAGCTAGTTGGGAGTTAGCAGCAATCAAAAGAAGCGTTTCAGTTGACATGAAATTAACAAGCTAAAACAAACTGTTGCTACACAGGTGTAGCTGGCTTTATTAATGAGTTTTATTGATCACTGATCCAGTTCCCCCGTATCAAGAGGAAACAGTTCACCTGGAACAGGCAGACCCTGACACCACCTGTGGACCTGTGCTTTGTGTGTGTTGTAGGTCCCTAACCTGGTCTTCCTGGCTGTCAGTCCGGAAGAGAAAGAGTCCTGGATCAACGTCCTGAACGCCGCCATCACACGAGCCAAAAACAGAATCCTGGATGAGGTACAGAACTCACTACTGTCCAGGCTGTCTGTCTTCCTGTCTGTGGCTCTCAGTCCTGTCTGAGGCTCTCAGTCCTGTCTGACTTCCTGTCTGTGGCTCTCAGTCCTGTCTGTCTTCCTGTCTGAGAGCTGTCTGTGGCTCTCAGTCCTGTCTGACTTCCTGTCTGTGGCTCTCAGTCCTGTCTGTCTTCCTGTCTGAGAGCTGTCTGTGGCTCTCAGTCCTGTCTGTCTTCCTGTCTGTGGCTCTCAGTCCTGTCTGACTTCCTGTCTGTGGCTCTCAGTCCTGTCTGTCTTCCTGTCTGAGAGCTGTCTGTGGCTCTCGGTCCTGTCTGTAGCTCTCAGTCCTGTCTGAGGCTCTTGGTCCTGTCTAACTTCCTGTCTGTGGCTCTCGGTCCTGTCTGTCTTGGAGCTGAGAGCCACAGACAGGAAGTCAGGAAGTCTGAAGAAAACTTACAAAGATCTAAATGAGCTCCACCTGCTGACAAACTACAATAGCTAACTTCCTGTTGTTGTTACCTGCATGCACCTGTCCCTGTGACCTCACACAGCACCTTAGTGTTTGTTTGAGATACCTGGAGCTCTGGTTCACGTGATGATTTCAGAAAGCAGTTTCCTCTAACTGACAGTGACGGCGGCAGCAGGAAGTGTGTCAGAGCTGCTGTCTGTTCACACGTTCAGTCAACAACCTTTGCCTTTTCCACCAGTCAATACTCTGATCAATACTCTGATCAGTACTCTGATCAACAGCCTTTCTCTCTCAGACACACTGTGTTCCAGGCTGAAAGGAAGCCTCTCATGAACTCATGTGTTGTGTGAATTGACGGCTGCTTGTGGTGAAACTGCTGTGTTGGTGTGTGCAGGTGACAGCAGACGACTCGCAGCTGTCTCACCTGACCAGAGACCGAGTGAAGATCCCTCACAACCGCAGACCGCCGACCAGAGGACACCTGCTGGCTGTGGTCAGTCTGACCTTCACCTCCTCCTCCTCCTCCTTACTCTTCTCCTCCTCCTTCACCACCTCCTTCATCACCTCCTCCTCCTCACTCTCCTCTATCAGAAGCCCTTTCATCATAAAATATAGATTCTTTTATTTGAGATATTAGCGAATGCATTTTGCTGAAACATAACAATAAATGCTCCAGATATTAATGAAAACAATAATCAATCAGGATCTTATAAATTAATAGCTTTAACTTTTAATAACTTTTATCCACAACTTCCTTTTGACAAGTAATAAATTATAATTGTGAGAAAAGACATCTTAACGGGCAATATCTAAGTTACAACAAGTTATAATTCAAACTCTCCACTTACTCGCTCGTTCTGGAGCTTTTGATCAGCAGATGGGATTTGCTCAGTTGCCATTGAAATGTAGATGTTCAAACTTTATTCTGAGCACGTTCATGACTTCATGTTGAAAAGTTGAGCTCAACAGTTCATTCTCGACCTTAAAAACAGCAGCTGACAGAACAATCTCAACTCAAGGTCCATTTAATCACTTGTTCTGGAGCTTTTGACCGCATCACAGTCCTCCTGGTCCTCTAAAGTCAGCCTGGATGAGAAGTCCTAGAATTGCTCCAAATGATGTAAAATTTGAACATCTAAGCAAACTGAATCTGCAGATGAAGACCATGTGATACCGTCAAAAGCATCAGAACAAGCAAGTAAGTGGCCCTTGAGTTGAGATTATTTTGTCAACAGCTGTTTATGAGGTGAAAAATGAACTTTCATGTTGAGGTGTATCAGCGGACTGACCGGCCTCCTTTCTTTCTGTTAGGCCTCCACCTCCTCCTCAGACGGGATGCTGACTCTGGATCTGATCCAGGAGGAGGACACTGTGTCTCCTCAGGGAGCCGACGGCTGCGACACCTTCAGGGTCAACTTGGAGAAATCTCACAAGTCCCACCTCAACTCGGACTGTCCCAGGTCCAAAACTGACGGCGCTCTCTCTGCCAGGACTGCCGAGGCTTCTGGGAAATCCCAGAGCCTTCCCCGTGAGGTGGCGGTGGTGTGGGAGCAGACGGGCCCCGCCCAAACCCCCCAGCCTGGACAACGCCTGACAACAGTGGAGAAAAACCGCTGCACATCGATGGACGAGATCCTGACGCACTCAGAGACTAAAGCTGCAAAGAACAAGACGATGTCCCGTTCACCGGCCTCCACGCTGAGTGGCACGTCGACACCCGTCAGCCAGCTGCAGGAGCTGATCAGCCAGAAGCTGGAGAAGACGGAGCAGCTGCTGATGGAGGTGCAGGGGGAGGCCGGGGAGCAGGGTAAGATGAAGGGGAAGGAATCGACTGAAGGAGAGCGAGCTGAAGCTGAGAGACTCCTGAAGGAGGCGGCAGCGGCCTGGAGCCAGGCCCAGGAAGTGCTGGAGGAGGTGAAGGAGCTGAGGGCGTTGTACCGACAACTGGACTCCTCTTCCCCCATCACGCCCTCCAACAGCACCAAACTAAACCCGGACCGCAAGAGCCCGATGTGAGCCGCATGGTACTGACTTGTTCTGGTACGAACTGGTTCAGACCGTTACAGTCCAGGTAAAGCCACGAAGCTGAATGCAGCATCTGTTTCTGTTTGTTGGACTTCAGATGAAGCTGCTGAGAACTGGATCAACCACTTTTAAATTATTTGGGAAAATTCAGGTTTTGATTTTCAGCTGTCAGGAGGAACCAGGACCTGCTGACTGATACAACTCAGCGATCACGTGCACAAAGCATCTTCAGAAAACATCTTCCTCACAAAACCAGAAAGTAGCATAAATTGAACTTAAGTCACGTCCTTAAACACTTTTCCAGGTTTTGAAAATCCCTTAAAGTCTCTTTTTTGATGCACAAACGTCATCAGCAACAAAAATAGAGGAAAACGTGAGGTACCTTTAAAGAAAACTTATCTGACGTTTCTCGTCAAAGTGAATGAAAATGTGCCAAGACGAGAGTTCAGAGACGAGGAAAAACAGAAGTTGTCTGTGATTTCTGTCCACATCTGTCACTTTGGATCCTTTTTATTTTCCTTATGAATATTCATGTAACAACACACGTTGAAATCTAAACAAGATTAAGTTTTATGTTGCCGGTACGAAGGAGGGAAAATATTGTATGAAGGTGAACTGTAATAACTCTGGTGATCCTCTGACTTTTCATCTAGCGCCATCATCAGGTCAACATGTTAATGTGTCCAACACTTTGGTTTATGACCAAATACCTGCAGAACTAATGACATTCCCATCAGCTTCAGCTGCACTATGTATTTACTGCTAATTAGCTAATGTTAGCATGCTAACACGCTAAACTAGTTCAAAGTACCACTGTGTCTCAGTACAGAGCAGCTAGCATGGCTGCAGACTCTGGTTTCATTCTTTGCACAAGTTCTTCTGTTACTTTTCATGTGAGACTGTCAGAAGGTGAAAAAAAAACTAGTTTGTGAAGGAATTTATGGTGTTACACGTGGTACAAACTACTTTGCTGAAGCAGCTGGGGAACCCAAGCACATACTATGCACACTGAGTGAAGAACCTACAGCAGCTTCATTCTCCAAACCGTCCAGTCACATCACCTCAGACTCTTCTTCTTTCTGAATGTGAATGTTTTCTGAGACACTCTGGAGGCGACGATGAATCAACAGCCTCCATTCGCAGCTGGAAACTCAGAGACTCAGGTGGAAATGTTTGACAAGAACAGGACTGAATCTCACAATGTTTGAATCCAACCCGACAACCCTCAAAAAACCTGAAACATACTTGAGTAGACCCAACACCACCAGATCTCAGTGTTTGATTGTTCGTCTCTACAGATCAGGATCTTCTGCGCTCTGCTTGAGCAGCTAACAAAGCTAACAATTATAGAGAAACTAAATCTAAAACTAAAGAACAAGTCAAAGTGAAACTATGATTAACAGAAGTCATAATATTAAATTAGAATGATAACAATGAAAATAAGAAAAACTGGCTAACAAGCAAGATAGCTGTGCAGTTATCAACAACAGTTATGCTAATGTGAGCTAGCAAGCAAACTAATGGCTGACTCATCATGGACAAATTCATAGCTGTTGGTGGAAAGCTGTTTTCAGTCATTCTCACCTTGAACCTCTGTAGCTGATGAGCTAAGCAAGCTAAAAGCTAGCAAGCTAATGTTAATTAGCTGACATTAGCTAACTAATGCTGACGTAGCATCCTGGCTACAGGAAACAGGGATGCTGCTATCTTGCTGTTATGCAGTACTAGCTTGGGTTTTATAAATGTCAATGAACATGCAGTGAGCTAATGCTAAACCTTTTAGAGCTGCAACTAAATATTTTTGCTAATTCCCAGAGCCCAAGGTCACATCTTTAGCTCAAGTTTTTGTTTTACGAATCATTTCACCCTAAACTGTTACTGTTGTGTCGCAGTTTGTGTTGGTTAAGGAAGGTTAGCTAACATTTAACTAGCTAAGAAGGGTTTCCTTGTTGTTAGCAGCCAAACTTAAGGAGGTGAGACATGTTTAGTGAAGTGGGATCAACTTGGAAAAAACACGAGAAGCTACATGATAGCTTTGAAGCTCCAACATCAGCTAGCAAGCTAATTTTAGCTGACTCATCATGTACAAATTCATAGCCTGGGTGGTTATTTAAAGCTGTTTTCAGTCATTCCCAACACCCTGAACCAGTGTAGCTGATGAGCTAATACCTAGAGAGCTAACATTAATTACTAATGTTAGCTAGCTAATGTTAGTATACCATCCTGGCTACAGGAAATCTGCTTCCAAAGGTCCTGATCCTGTTGAGGGGAACAATCATGAATCATTATAGTGAAACTTGCTGAAGATAAAAAAAGACAGACGTGGTGTAACTGGATGAAATGAACTGGAAAACATGACTGTAATTAAATGGACAGATGTTAAACTGGAATCAAACCTTTGCACTGAAACATCCTGAGACTCAACCACATGTGCAGTTTAATACAATCAATCAGAGTTTTATTGAGAAAAGTTTATTTTTTTAAACAAGATTCAGACTTTTGTACTTTTGTTAAAGCTGCCTGGAGTTGAACTGGTTTCTGTTCTGTGTGTGTTGGGAGATGAAGTGTGATGGAACAATAAAATGTTTAATCTCCATCTGGTTTCATTGATTTAAACACAGATTCACAGACATCAAGAACTCAATTTGAATTTGTAATAAAAGAAAGCACGCAGACATAAAGGAATATTCCAACATGGCCAGAAAATTATTTTTTAAGTCTGTAAACTGAAGAAGGTTCCTTAAGTATTTTTGTAAATTTGCATTTAAAGTTAAATAATTCACAAAATATCCTTCTGTTCCTGCTGATATTGGAAAGGTTAAAGGTCCCTGTGGAGTTTTTGACCTGTTAGCGCTGTGGAGCTGTTGCCCCCATTTTGTTTATATATCATGTTGTAAATAATTCACACGCTGTTCCATTTATCGACAGCAGGTGGTGCCAAGAAATGCACCAGTAAAGGTGGTGAAGGAGAAGACAATTAACTAGTAAACATGATTTTTATTTTTTAAAATCAGCTTTGCAAATGTTTTACGAGGAAGGAAACACGTTTACCATGTTTGACAGAAGAGAAACTTCACAGGAACTTTAAATCAGTTCAGCGTTAAAGGAACATTTAGACAAATCCTCGTCTTCTCTTTCTCTCTGATGAGATCAGTCTCGCATCTGTTACAGTACTGACCTGGAATCAGGACGTTTCCCCTTGTTTCCAGTCTTTATGCTAAGCTAAGCTAACCAGCTGCTGGCCGTAGCTCTGAGAGCGGCATCAATCTGAACATGTGACTCTCAGAGAGGAAATGTTGAACTGATCCTTTAAACACAAAGCGCTGATGAAGCATCACCAGTCTCAGATGATGAATCTAGAAATCCTTCTGGTTTCACTGACTTTGAGGTTCAGATTTGGTCTCAGGTCAGTTACATCAGACTCAGCAGGTTTCTGGGCAGAAAGGTGGATTATTCCTGCTAACAAACACACTAACGCTAACATTCAACAGGTCTTCCTGTTTCTTGATCTTCCCTGTTTGTTTTATTCAATCTTGTTTCAGTGTCACCGAGCAGCTGCTGTAGCCTTAAACCCAGAGGGGATGATAGGAGATGTAGTCCAGTAGTGATGTGAGTCCTGATCAGTTCATGTGCTAAAATAAAACCTGTAAACTGAACCTGGATCAGTACTGTCTCATTAAACTGCTAAGGAGGAATCCTGCAGGCTTTAATTAGACCTCTGACACTGTGTGTGTGAGTGTTGCTAGGAGACCTGACACTCAGCTGAGATGAACAACACCTCCAGTTCCCACCTGCAGACAGAAAATACTCACCTGTGTATTTGTAGACGTGTCAGTTAAAGGAACAGTCTGCTGTTAATCCGTCTCTCAGTCCTGTCTGACTTCCTGTCTGTGGCTCTCAGCTCTGAGCTCATTGGTTCCTGCTGAAGAAATAAATCTTTTAAAACACAAATCTATAGTTTGATGTTTCAAACAGCTGCTCACTGTAGTTTTTAATCAAACAAACAGGAGGAAATAGTGACTTTGTTGGGGACTATTTTCAGCGGCGGATGAATCTACATGGTGAGAACCTGCAGCTCACTGACACAGAGCCGCTAACATGGAGTTAAATGTTAAACTGCTGCTCTGCGTCACCAGGATGCAGCTGATCAGTGAGGGTCCACTCCTGTCTGTCTCTCTGCTCACCTGTCTCTCTCTCTGCTCACCTGTCTGCCTGAGTGAGGGTCGACTGTGTGACAGTAAAGTTAAACATTTAGTTGCCTCTAACGATATATATATATGCAGTACAGTATGCAGTATGCTGAACTCTGCTTTACATTTAACATCTGTCTCCATGGTGACGGAGCAGTCTGACCTGTGACATCAGAGGTCAGAGAGCTGTCAGCTGTCTGAGGCGTGTGCAGGTGAAGGGGGTGGAGCTTCAACACCTGAATGACCCAGCAGCAGCAGTGAATCAGAGTCAGCAGCTCATTTGTTTGTCAGGTGGAGTCTCTGCTCATCAAACAAATCCACGCAAAGCTATTTAAATACTCCACTGACCTACACACACCTGAGACACACAGGTGAGGCTGGGACCTGCGTCTGAGTCCAAGCCCCCCCACCCCACCCCTCTCTGTCTGAGAGTTTGTAGTCCACTCACACCTGAGTGAAGGTGTAGTTTGGCGGTTTGGCAACTGTTGCCGTGATGACTCCGATGTTCATGAGACAACAGTCCAGTAAATATTCACTTTTCTGATCCTGAATATATATACACACATATATATACACACACACACATATATACACACACACATATATATACACACACACATATATATACACACACATATATACACACACACATATATATACACACACATATATATATACACATATATATATACACACATATATATATACACATATACACATATATATATATATATATATATATATACACATATACACATATATATATATAT
>VMKM01004583.1:0-15050 GCA_008360985.2 Macquaria ambigua | reverse complement strand
TATATATGTGTATGTATGTATGTATGTATGTGTATATATGTATATAAAATGTTGCCAGTGAAATTAATATTTTAGTCTGTGCTGAAGGTGTTTAGTAATGTGATCTGCTTAAAAGTTTTAGGATTTCTCGAACCTTGAGGGTAGGTTAATTATTAACACCTTCTATGCAGAGCTTGAGGTGGAAGAAGTACTCAGAACTTTTACTTAAGTAAAAGTACCAAAAGTAAAAGTACTCGTTAATACTGATGCATCAACGCATAAGTAGTATTTCACTGTAGTAGCTGCTTGAGTTGGAGCTGCGTTTAACTACTTTTATATACCCAATAACAGGATTATTTATGACTAAATGTGCAACAATCTAAATTAAAGTTCAGACACCTTCAGCGAACAACCCATCGACTGTCGTCAAGTGTTGATTCAAAATGTGTTTTCCAGACAGAAATATGTGTTATCACCTTTTTCCAACTGGGAATTATGTCTTTTTTTTTCTTGGTTTTTTTTTTTTCTCGTCAGGAGACTCGTTTGGGTAAATGTTCAACATTCAGATTAAGAGAACTCATTCATCCATGTGAAGAACAAGTCCTGGCTCTGGTCAGCTTGTGTAATACATCTGTATGACCACCGGAGGGCAGCAGAGGACAGTTTAGACAGTTAAGGGTTTTGTTCCAGGACAGTTTGCAGGTGTAGCTGCTGCTGGGATTGAACCTGTGAACTTTATGTTACAGGACAACCTGCAGGCTGCTCTGCGCTGGACAGAGCATCATTTCTACCATCAGCTGTCACAGAGGTGAGTTTTATTTACAACGTCCTAAAATAAAGTCAAAGTTCACAGCTCCGCTCAGTGAACGTTTTTACTTTTCCTTATTTTCATTCTGTTTTCTGTTATTGTGAACTGAGGGATGCTGCGATGTGTGCAGCTCTGATGACAACACGCAAAACAGCAACCCGACAGATCACCTCGTTATTCTAACACATGGGAACAAACTGGGATCCGCATCGCGAGATCAGAACAAAGACTCGATGCATTACCAAGATGGCGAACATCATAGCTGCTAAACAGCAGCATGGTAGCATTGTCAGTTGGCATGTCCCAAATCCATACTTCATACTAATCATCATAGTTTTAGCAGTTAGTATACAGAAGGTCAACATAGCATTTTATGCTAACAGGAAATGACACATGTGCGACGTTTGGAGTATCACTAAAAGTTTAACTTCACAAACAGACAGCAAAATGTTTTCTTAAGATTTAACATTTTGTTTTCCAAATGTTTCTTTGCAGTTGTTTCACCATCATTCACAGTTTATTTTATTTAGATTCAGCTGTGAGCAGCTCCTCCAGTTCCTGTGTGCATTGCATTGTGGGAGAATCAGTGGTGGAAGAAGTACTCATATTTTATACTAGTAAAAGTAGCAGTACCGCTCTGTAAAATACTCTGTTACAAGTAAAAGTCCTACATTCAAGATTTCACTTGAATGTAGGACTAAGTACAAAATGTACTTAAAGTATTAAAGTAAAAAGTACATGTTGGGCGGAATAGTCCCTTTAAGAGAGTTATAATATTATTATTATACTGTATATATCATATTATTAGAATATTATTACTGATGCTTTAACACATGAGAAGCAGTTTAATGTTACAGCTGGTGGAGGTGGAGCTCATTTTAACTACTTTATATTCTGTTGGATAGTTTAATCTGTAGCACAGTGTTATATTTTATACATTTAACACGTTTGGATTGTAAAATATTAATCAGAATCAGCTTTATTGGCCAAGTACGTGTTCACATACAAGGAATTAGCTTTGGTATATAGGTGCATAACAATAAACACAGTAAGTAGAAAATATAAAGAAAGATAAAACAAGTACTACAAGTCAAGAAGCATACATAGAAAATTGACAGATATGAATATGAATTTTAAACATAACAAATATGTACAATATAACTAAATATATATAAAAAGCACCAATTAACAACATAAAATAAAATGTCTATATACAAGTCAAGTGTTTCTGTGAGCTGTAAACAAAACAAATAGTGCAAAGAAATAAATATTAAATGGATATCCATGGAGTGGATGGTTGTGTACAGTATGTATACACGTCTATATACAGCGAGCAGGGTTTATATTGACAGTGACAGAACATGATATGTACATGTTAGAAACTGTGCATTTAAACTGTAAAAATATCATCTGTATGGAAGTAAGTTTTATCTGTGAAGTAACTCCAGCTGTCAGATAAATGTACATGTCCTTCTGAAGTGTGGTGGATAAAGTATAAAGTAGCATGAAACTGTCTGCGTTGAGTTTACTTTGTCACTTTTCCTCAAAATGTGCTTAAAATCTGTATGTAGTCTGGAACTGAGCATGATAGCATGCTAACGTTAGCATTTAGCTCAAGTACAGCCTCACAGAGCTGCTAGCATGGCTCTCAGTCTGGTGGTGTAAAAACATGTATTTCCTGTAACATCAGGCCGCCTCTCAGGTAGAGAAATACTGGTGTGTGTGTGTGTGTGTGTGTGTGTGTGTGTGTGAGAGAGAGAAGTGCTGAGCGGATGTGAAGGGATCAGTGTGTTAGTGGCTGTTTGACAAGCTGAGACAATACCTGAAACCTGCAGGTCAGCTCCTGCTGAGTGTGTGTGTGTGTGTGTGTGTGTTAGCCATGGGTCAGAGCCTCTGCTGTCATGTCACAGTGTTCCCAGGGCACTTCACAGCCACCTGGAAACACCTGAATCAGAGAGGAGAGTGTGTGAACAGGAGGAGAGAGGAAGAATGGATGAATGGACAACAGAATCAATGGAAGAGTCTCATGTTAGATATTTAGGTTAAAAGAAAACATCAAATGGAAGAAACGTGTTTATTATAATTCATTAGAAGTTGTGACTGGATCAGCAGGTGTGACTGAGCTCTGCTGCCACCGGGGGGCGTCAAACACCGAACACGCTGCCCCCGAGCGCCGCAGAGCCCTGAGGACGGTCTCTTATGTCACGATGAAGGTTGATGATTTGATCCAGTTTCTGTTTCACTGATGTTTGATTTTTACAACTGGAGTCCGAACCACTGACTTTAAAATGATGAGCAAAAGGTAAAACCATTTCTGTGCCTTTTTCACGCAAACGTGTTTGCAGTTATTTATTTTAATGTTATCTCGAGATCACAAAGCTCGTTTTCTCGTGATAACGGGTTAATTTATCTCGTAGTCTTCTCCTTAAATGACGAGGACTGATCTGAATGTTATTTCTAACGGAAAGGCATCAATGCGTTACATTAACATATGCACACTGTGAACTTTTGCACATCCCTCAGTTTATATTTTGCACATCCTGCACAAAATGTACGTTTTTCATATTATTGTACAGCTTTTTCAAATTTTATCTTATTCCATTTTATTTTCTATTTCTTCACATTTTTTGTTGCTAATTTAATATTTGTGTTCTTGACTTGCTTTTTTTTTTTTTTACAGTACTTCCTTTTTAGTGGCTTTATTTTATATATCTTGATGTTCACGGTCTGTTCCTCCTGATGGGACTGATCAGAATATTATCATTTATCTGAAACTGTGCAGATAAATACTAAATATTATATCCTTTTATCAAAGATTTTGAGAAATGTGTTCCCTAAACATTTGATCAGACAGAAACCATCAAAATAATAATAATATAATAATAGAGAGTAGACCTACGTGCTTCTAGATAACTTGATTTAACGTCTTAATTAACTGTCGTTGTTCTCTCGGTTCCTGAATGTGTGTTTCCTGTCGTCTGACTGTAACTGTGACGCTGTGTTTGATCCTACAGAAAAAACCTCTGAGCTCCATTGTGTCGCGTACAGTTTTTGTATTTGTGTGAGTGACGGGATGGAAATACTGCAAAGTCTACTGAAAACAGTCAGTACGCAGACGAACAGAACTCTTGATTTTTGAGTGTACTCTTGATGGAAACTCTTCTCCCACAATGCAGAGAGATCTTTAGTATTACACTTTTCAAAAAACATTAGATTTTCTCTTTGTGAAGTTTAGTTGACAGTTTGATTCTAAACTTAAAACTTAACTCACAGAGCTGCTATCACAGCTGCAGACTCTCATCACTCCCTTTTTACTTTATAGTGCTCCATATTTACCGTCCACCATTAGTGGAGTCCATTGCATGCTCACAACTTTCTGCTAACAATCCCACAATGCAATGCATCACATTTTATAGATGTAAAAATGCTTGTTGTGTCAGTGATGATCACAGGTTACTGCTGACCATCTGTTATACAGGAGGAAGTGAATGCGTATAAATGTTGACAGATGTTGAACATTTTCTGTAGTTAAATCTGAAATAATTTTATAGCAGAATAAACATTCAGTTTCAGCTGAATAAGTAAAAACCAGAGTAAATTCTGCATAAATGCAGCTGTGGATGTTCAGATCCTATTTTTAGTTTAGTTTTAGGTTTTGGAAGATTTAAAGTGAAGAAATCTGATATTTGATGTTATTTTCTGAGGCCAGTTATGTTGAGCAGCTCCTCTAAACTGAGTCTCTTCAGATTCATGTTCATCACGACAGAATCACAAAGGAAGCTGTTGTTATTTAAAAAGGTAAAGTGATGTGTCACTCTGGCCAGCAGGGGGAGCTGCAGCAGTGAATGAGTGGACGTGGGAGAGATTTCGGATCTGAGTGTTGTTTAGTTGTTATGAATTAGTTTGGAAGATTTAAAGAGACACAAAATGATGAAGGCTTCACGTCCTGCATGAAAACTTGAACCCTTCTCCACACTCCTCTGCTGGTTCTGTAGTTTCTGCTCCAGGTCTTTTCAGAAACCTGAACCAACATGAACCAGAACCAGAACCAGTGCCAGACTGTGGCCATGTTTTACCTTCCTGCAGCTGCTCCTCCTCGCCCAATTCAATCCAGATCTTTTAGATAAACAAAATGAGAGCTCTCTGCGGTGACGTCCATCGGCTGGACTACTGTATCATCCCTGTCACCCCCCCTTAAATTTTTAAGTGCCCTTTTCACGTGGAACATAAAGAGAAGAGATTAGAAGTGGAAAAAGGAAATTTGCAGTTATTTCCTGTTAATATCTTTCCCTTGTTGGGCTCTAATGAGAGGAGTCGCCCCTTCACTTTCAAGAGGGCTTAGCAGCAGTTAGCTGGCTCCAGGCTGCGGCGACAATAATCACATTTTAACTCAGCCTCACACCCCGAGCCCTCACAATAACTCACACCACTTAATTCCTCCTTTCAGAGCCGGCGATAAAACGCCAGAGGCAAAATTAATAGATGCTAATGGCCACCTTCAATCAAAGCCGAGCGGGATCCAGATCTGCCAGTAAGGCCTATTAATTAACATGTGGAGGGGGCGGGGGCCGCGGGGGCCCGACATACTGAGGCAGGATGGGGAGGAAGAAGGGGCTCTGTGGTTCACACGGGGCCTCCGCGGGGCAGCCCATTGTAGGTGGAGGCAGGGGGGCTTTGTGGAGCTTCCCGGGCCACAATTAGAGGCTCCTGAATGGGCTGGCATTTGTCCCCCAGGTCCAAAAGCTGCACAGGAAGGACCGAGTCCGGGACGCACGGGTCGAATCAGACGTCCAAGTGGTGTCTGATCAGCAGAGCAGCGAGGCTGAGAGGCGACGGGGACACGAGTCCTAAAAACACCACGTTTAAACTCTTTAAAAAGAGTCTAAATCCTTCACAGAAATGGAGTCTGGAACATTTCTGGCTTTTGGGCTTTTAAACGTGTTTGTTACATAAATGTTCTGTAATAGTTTGATTCAAACATGGCGGCACAAAGAGCCGAAACCCTGAGACCTTCATCACCTGCGTCCCACCTGTTAGAAGGTTAAGATGGTGGATTTGGGTTCATGTTGGAAACATGCTGCCTCGTGTCTTTTCAATATATAAATACAAAAACATGCAGTGAAATGAACTTTAACACTGTGACTTTAAACAGAAGCCTGAAGACAGATACAGCAGCTGACGTCACCTGTCAGGTAAACATGAGCTTCATAAACAGGTAAACTCATCAAGAGTAGCAGAATAAAATCAGATGTTCTGGTGTCAGACTGATTGATTAATTTAGATTATAGTGATATCGACAGGTGGAGGACGTCTGTCAGCTAACGAGAGCTGGAAACTTCTCACTCTGAGATAAAAGAGGGAGGTTTCCTCTGACCTTTGACCCCCCGGGGTCAATTGTCTTGTTCTGTGTCAATTGACCTGTCACTCAGAGTGTCACACACACACACACACGTTTTGACTTCTTTGTGATGTTTTAATGTTTAATGTTGTGATGTTTAAACTTTAAATTCACTTCTTCATCATCTTCATCATCATCGTGTCACATCACAGGAATAAAAATATAAAAGAGAAGCATTTTAATGCACATAGACATTTATACAAACATGCATATTAATAAATATATTTAAAGGTTTAATACTTTAATTGATTAACTGGAGGATGTTTGGCATTCTTGATTTCTAAATGACTGAAACGGTTAATCTGCAGCAACTCTGATAATTGATTAACGTTTCAAGTATTTGATGATTTGTTGCTTTTCTTTGTCATTTTTCACAGTAAACTGATTATTTTGGGGGTTTTGGACAAAACGACATTTGAAGACGTCACCTTTGACTCTTGGACTATTTTAGGCTACATGATTAATAACAAAAAATGTAAAAATTAAATTAATAATGAAAATAATTGTTAGTTGAAGCTCTACTTTAAATGTTGAGACTAGTGGAAACACGTGTGATTTACACGTAACGTCACTATTAACTGTCACTGGTCACAGCCAATGAAAATGCACCGTTGTAAATGTCAAATCTTCACATACAAAGTGTCAGGTGACAAAGTAAAGATCAATTTATTTACATGCCACTTTCTAGAACCAGGTGCAAAATTAAAATACTAAAATTGAAATATTTCTTCTGGATTCGGCCAAATTAACCTGATGGAGTCTTTATTATATTTTTTCATGAGGTGATGAAAACATTTTAATTTCTACATGAACACAAGAAAAACAATCTGAGTGCATTTATTAATTGGTATTTAGAAATAAAACAGGACATAAAACTGTTTATTGTTGTAAAGTCACTAATAACTCACTGTTAACATTAAATGAAAATTATAAGAATATTAAAGGATATTTCAGCTGATTATTGATGATTAATTTAGGCCACAAACCCTCATCAGTGACATCATCTTTGTCATGACCTCATCACTCTCATATTATCATCATCATCTTCATCATCCTTATCACTGTCAGTCATCTTCATCACTTTTAACACTCCTCCTCCTCCTCCTCCTCCTCCTCACTCGATCAACAAAATGGCTGTCTGAAAGGTTGCCTCTGCGCATGCTCAGCGCACCTCTGCCAGGGAGGGCAGGGCAGGTATCTTTCTCTGCAGCCTGTTGACTGACAGACTCTCCCGGCTCGGCTCAGACTGCAGCATGCGGCGGCAGGAGGCGTGAGGAGACACCGACTGATCAGAGCCCCGCAGCCCCGCCGCTCTCTGCTCGAACCCGGCCGCTGCTCGGAGGATCTGCGCTGAACTCTGACCGGAGACTTTGAGAGGAGTTTGAGATTTTTTTTTATCCTGAAAGCAGCCGCAGCGGAACGGAGAGCGGGCAGAGACACCGCCCCGGACACAGGTGAGGGGAAACTTCACCCGCTCCCAGGTGCACAAAATCAGGATTTTGCGCACGCCTTTTTACGCACAGGCGGACTCTTGGGGGGAGTTATGGCTCTCCGGGGGAAGCTGGGAATCTGAGCTCCCCAAGTCCGAGGAACTGGACTAACTGGACGCCGATTTGTTAATATCTTTACCATCTTCCTCATCCGCTCAGCTCCAGGTGCGTACGATGTTCCAGCACAGCAATAACAAGAAATGCTTCACCATAGAGTCTCTGGTCGGGAAGGAGGCGATCAGCCACAGCAGCGGCGGCGGCTCCGGGGATGAGCCCATCCGGCCCACGGCGCTCAGGTTCCCGGAGTCCCTGCACCCCGCCGCCGCCGCCGGGGTCTTCGGCTCCTGCTTCCAGGGGAGCAGCGGGAGGACTTTGTACTCGTCCGGGCCGGACATGGTGCTCCAGGAGCCCGGGACGCACACGCAGAACCCCGGCGGGCTGCCGCTGCACCCGCTGCAGATCCCCCCACAGAGCTTCTTCAGCTCGCAGCACCGGGAGGCGCTCAGCTTCTACCCCTGGGTGCTGCGGAGCCGGTACCTGGGACACCGCTTCCAAGGTGAGCCGGGAGGGGGGGGTTCTTATATCTCTTTATAAATATATTTATTTGTGTTTGTGCTTTCAGGGTTTTTCTTGTATTTAAGCAGCTTTGATTTCAGTCCGTTTGTGCATTTAATATCTTGTCTTTTCTGTTTTTAATTAATATTTTTGCAGTTTGTATTTAAACAGCGAGACTTTGTGTGTGTGTGTGTGTGTGTGTGTGTGTGTGTTGCAATAATATCAGAATCAGCAGGAATATTACACCAGAAATATTATTATTATTATTATTATTATTATTATTATTAGGTGTTATTAGGTGTTATTTCGTGTTCTTATTTAATTTAATTCTCCAGCTCAAAAATTGATCAGTAGTGATTATTATGGTCGGAATAATGTCGGTGGTGTAGTTGTGGTAGTATCAGCAGTAGAAAGTATTTAATAGTAGTTGTACTGCAGTAATTGATTGGCAATTTTTATGATGTTGAATGAATGAATGTTATTGGAGATTCTGTAAAACATAATCAATATTAATATCAGAACTTTCTTCTCTGATCAGTTCAGATTAACCCCCCCCCACACACACACACACTGAACACGAGTCATTTTAAACAATAAATCATCTTAAATGAGGATTTATTTTATTTTTATTATTTTCCGGAAGTTGCAGCTCTAATGTTTTTTTGCAAACTGCACGTGCGTATTTCTCCAGGCTGCAGCCCGCGCGACCTTTAACCTTTCCTAATATTGCTGTAATAATGCAGAGTTTTTAATGTTAATTTCACTTGAAACAACCAGACTCCATTAAACATTCCCGTTAAATTAAAGATGAAAGTGAAATAAGTTTTAAAAGAACTGAATCAGTGAAGCTCAAACTGTTTTCTGCTTCTGCTGCGGATTCAGAGTCAATTTCATTTAGTTTAGTTCATCATCGATCCATTTCCTCTGTGATAGATTCTCTGTTTTATTGATAAGGCCTGATGAAGCGCGCTCGTGCTGTCGCGTTTCAACAAGTCAATTCAAACTTTATTTAAACATTATTGATCATCACGCTGTTTCCTGTTGAGAGGAAACTGCAGGTTTTCCCGCCTCGGAATGAACTTTATCATCACGTGTTTGAAGAGCAGATGATTGTTTTTATTTATGTGACATTTTTCTTTAATTCTTCTACTTTTTAAATGAATTTTAAACAAAGTTATGAATCAAAAATCATCCTGATGATGTCACGGAGAAAGAGATGATATGAAAATCAATCATGTGATTTCTTTTTGTTTTTATGAGTCTGATTTTATTTCATCCTCAACTCGCTGTGATGAAGCTTTTTGTACTTTTCAGCTGTAGTTTGATTTCTGATCAAAAGTATTTTTATTTGATGAAACATGAAAAGAGAAGCAGCAGCAGAAATTTTATGTTTTATTTAAAATAAAATGAAGTCAAATCGTCGAGCTCCGATGTTTCAGAGAGAAAATCTGAATTCTGCAGATTAGAAAATTATAATTTGAAAAAAAAGAGAAATGATCAGAAATAAATCAAAACTATTGATCCAGAGTTTCTCAACATGTGGGACGAGACCTGTCGAGAGGACGGTCAGATTCTTTTAAAAATGATAAAACAATAAAAAAATACCTTTTTTATAGAATAATGATATCCTCACACTGAATACAATATAAACAAAGTGATTAATATTACAAATAAACTAATAAAAAAATGTTATAATGATGTTTGTATGCATGAAATAAATAACAAGATAAATATGTGGAAAAAAATACAAAATAAACACTTACTGCAAATTAATTAAAGAAAAAAACAAATGGTTTTGGAATATATAAAATAATTTTGAGGCTTTTTGCTGCTTTTTAAATCAGATAGAAAAATATTTCACCTGAAACCAAACAGAGAAGCTGAAATTAATATTTACTGAAGTAAAACTAGCTGGACTTTATGGTTATTTTATTAAACAGAAGAAGAAGAAGAAGGTCTGACAGGAAGTGGAGTTTCTTTATGTTTTGATATTTTTTGTTGCAGAAAAGATCGTTTCTCGAGTTTTTCTTTTAACCCCTTTAACCATCTTTTTAATTAATTAGCATGACATTGATTAAACAAAGATCTTATTCCACTCTGACATAAATATTATATATATTATATATTGTGTCGTGTTGTGAAACAGTGAAACACTCAGACTCCATGTTTTTTTTCACGTCTGCTGCAGAACTTTAGATACATTTACCCAGAATTCATCGGGACAGATTTGGGCTGTTTGGAGACTTTGGAGACCTTTGACCTCAGGCTGTGATGTCACAGTGTTTACAGTGCAGGTGACCTCAGTGTGACTCACCTGTCAGTGCGGCTTCAGTCCCATCAGGACTTAAAAAACCAGTCAAACCTTCATCAGTTTGTGTTTGGAGACGATTCAGTTCAATTCAAACAAGCTTTATCGACACAACGCAGCAACGTATCAATACATCAGTATCAATATCAATATCAGGATCAGAATCAAGATCAATGCAACTAATGGTTCTTTTCATTATTGATTAATCAGCAGATTAGTTTTGCTCATCAGTTTTTTAAAAGGCCACAAATATAAAAATCTTTAATAAGGAGAAAAATGTCGACTTCAGTTTAAAAAAACTTATTTTAAATCTTTTAAAAATCTTTATTTTATCGAGTTCAAATCTGAATGGAAAAAATCTGTTTTTATCTTTTCGTTTATTGAGCATAAATCTGCCCGTCAGAAACATTAATGTAACACTCCTAATAATAAAATAATACTAATAAAAATATTACTCACGGTTGCTCTCCAATGAAAAACACGTATCTCCAGTTTTTGGTGATTTAGAATTTAAATTCGGCTCATTTTTAATTAAATAAACCGTTAAAATGAGCTGAAACATTTTGTCACGATGCTGAATGCTGTAACATTTTAGAAAGACCTGTTTTTCACAGCACCGTGATAAACATCAATAAAATATCAATACTAATAAAATCAATCATCTCGTTATAACCACCTGCTTTATAAATACTTCTAATGGCTTTAATTCCTTAATTCCTTAAGTTATTACAGCGTTAACGCCTCCTCTGTCAGCAGCTTCACTTCCTGGAACATGTTAGTTTGTCAATCTGTGGCTGTGGACCCCAAACTGGGCCGCAGGGCTTTCATCAGAGGGTCCCAGCAGGTGACCCGCAGGTATCTGTCAGCTCATCAGTGTTTAAACACACACACACACACACACACACACGTCAGATTAAAGGCTTTTGTCTTAATATTGATCTAATATTTGGTTTAAAAGAAGTAGGAAGATGTTGATGCTTTAATTCTGTAAAAGTCTACAAACAGGGTTCGTACAGCTTTTTAAGTATAATTCAAGCACTTTTCAAGCACTTTTAAGGTACTTAAACCAATAATTTCCAGACTCTCGAAGCCTTTATCATCACATCTAAATAGTTCCTATAAATTCCAGGAGACAACAAACAAATATGACGACGGGATCGTTTCATTTCAAATGTTAAAAGATGTTTGGTTTCCATGAGAGATTGTGTCGATGATGAAACACCAGATTATGTTGAAAAATCAGGCATTTTTCAAGGAGTGTATTTGAATTCAAGCACATTCCTAACCTTGAAAACATAACTGTTAAAATTAAGCATTTTCCAAACTTTCAAGACTTTGTGAACCCTGAACAGAGCAGAAGACCAAAGTCAGAGTATCGATGTGCAGGAAAGATTTGTTTTAAAACAAATATAAAAATACATTCAAAATAAATAATGTGTGTTTAATTAGTTCAGTTACCTCGTTAATAATTCTTAAAATCACGTGAGCTCGTTCTCCCGCCTCGTGTCAGTAGAACCTGTGAATATTGTTGATTTCAGAAGACGTCTCCTGCTGGAACCAAAAGCACGTTTTCAGTGTGTGTGTGTGTGTGTGTGTCTGCATCCTGGGCCCTGATTGGCTCCTGACTAGTCATGATGTCATAAATCCTGAAGAGAGAAACTTTCACCTTCAGCAGGTGAATGTAAAAAACAAACTCAATCATTCATCATTCTGCTGTTATTCTATATTATCTTTATAAACCATCACTGTGTTCGTGCGTCTCTCAGTCCTGTCTCACTTCCTGTCTGTGGCTCTGTCCTGTCTCACTTCCTGTCTGTGGCTCTCAGCTCCGAGCCCATTGGTTCCTGCTGAAGACGTAAATCTTTAAAAACACCTCACAGATCTGCCGTTTCATTCAGGATTCAACTGAGGAAATCGTTTGGATTTTCCTGACCAATACTGCGATTAAATTCTCTGTGAAATAAACTTTGGGATTGTGTTTGTGGTCCTGAGATTTAGAGAGAGATTGGTATATTTGACATTACTCAATAATATTTAAATATACTCACAACAATAAAAAGCAGTGTTTTATTTATTTATAACACATACAATCATGGCAAACTGCTGGTTTTGATGCTGTAATTAAAGTATAAAAAGGATGAATTGTTCAGCTTTAGTTTGATGTTTTAAAATCAGACAAACAGGAGGAAATGGTGCATTTCTTGGGGACTATTTTCAGCGGCGGATGAATCCACGTTTGGTGCTGTAGTGAGTATTTGTGGCAGCAGGACGGTGTGTAAATGAACTCCAGTGTGTGTGTTCAGTGTGGCTCACTGATGTGTTTGTAACGAAGAAGAAATCAGGATAAAAGATTTCATAATCTGGTAGATCTGCGGTGCGTCCAAGCAGCAACAGTGTAAACAGAGCTGAGTTACCTGTCGCTGCTCTCCCACACAGGTGATCCCATTAACCCCCCCCCCCACAGTCTGCTGCTCCTCCGTTCACTCAGACACATTTTTATTCATTAGCTGACAGCCTCCTCTCACCTCACTGTCTCCTGTTTCTGGGATCAGAGGGTTTCAACCTGGGGTCTCGGGACCACCAGGGGTCCTCGAGGCAGCTGAGGTTCAAAGTTCATCCTTGACCTTGAAAACAGTCCCACCTTCCCTTCATTTAGTAGCTGTTCTGGACTTCTTAATCACTTCACATGATCTTCATCAGCAGCTGGAGTTTGCCAACTTGATGTTCAGATTTTTTTTCTGAGCACTTTAAGGCCTCACAGGAAAACTTGGTGTAAAAGCTGAAGTTCAGAATTCACCCAACATTGGCGGGAACTCCTTTAAAGTGCGAGGACGTCCGTTTGTGATGAGCTTTTAATGTGAAACATCTGCAGGAAGTGTTGTGTTTGACAGAGAGAAACGACTAAACGCGTTGTTTTTACAATGAGGTGTTGTGGGAGTTTTTCTGCTCTTTGGAAGAAGGTGAAGTCGGAGCTCCTTCACTCTGCTGACATCTGAACTCTGAAACTTTCTGCCTTTTTAAACCTGCAGGGACGCGTCCTTGTGACTGTTCAGACTTTGAGCCGCTCAGTGACTTTGTGACGATGCATGTTGCCTCTAACGTCACTGCATCGCTTCACATTCAGTCTGAACTCAGTCTTATTGTTATTTTTGGCACGTTTTGTTGGGTTTTAGAGCTTTTTGGCTGCAGTTATTAGCACTAATTGAAGCTGAATGCTGTCAATCAAACCTGGCAACACTGCTAGCTGCGTTAGCTTCTCTGCTAATCAGACGTGTGAACAATAAGAAGGCAGCGACAGTTAGCGGAGCAGCTGGGAAACAACTGATCTAAACACCAGCTGTGCAGGAAGTACTCAGATCCTTTACTGCAGTAAAAGTACTAATACCACACTGAAATACTCTGTTCCAAGTAAAAGTCCTGCTTCAGTAACAGTGTGCGAGTGTGATCATGAAAATGTAGTTAAAGTATTAAAAATAGAGCTCGGACTGCAACTAATGATTCTTTTCATTCTGGATTCATCTGACTCTTTTCTCCATTAATCCATTGATTGATTGATTGATTGATTGATCACAATGAGCCAGAGCCCAAAGTGACACCTTCACAGCCAACAGTCCAAACCTCAACATTATTAACAACATTAACATTATTAACATCATTCAAAGGAAAAGCAGCAAAAATCACTTCAACCATTCATTTCCTGTCAATCAGCTGATTGATCAATGGACTGATGGTTTCAGCATCATAATTCATAAACTCTTCATATGTTTTGAAGCAAAAACCTTAATCAGTAAAGTAACTAAATGCAGTGCAGTAAAAAGTGGAATATTGTGATGTGGTGGAGTAGAAGTAGAAATACTCAAGTAAAGTACAAGTACCTCGAATTTGTACTTAAGTACAGAACCTGAGTAAATGTACTTTCCACCGCTGTTGGCACACAGAAGAACTTCGACTAAATTAGCAGTAAATTTGTGGTGCTTCGTTAACTCGTTTGAGATTCGCAGCGGCCTGTCGACACATGTAAAGTTTTGTTTATCGTGGCGGTCAGAGGTCAGAGGTCGACATGAACAGTTTTTATCGCTGCTGCTGTGATCGTGATCTGAACGACAGGACGTGAACGCAACTGTGACCTCCAACATGGCCACCCGACAACAACTGGCTGCTTTCAAGTTTTTATTCATTTTTCTTTTTCCTTCGTAACATCGCGTCCTGATTGGTGCTTCTTTATGTCCTCCTGTTAAAGTAGCGCACACACACACACACGCACACTCACACTCTGTCTCTCTCTCTCTCTCTCTGTCTGTCTCTCTGTCTCTGTCTCTCTCTCTCTGCCTGTCTCTCTCTCTCTGTCTGTCTCTCTGTCTCTCTGTCTGTCTCTGTGTCTCTCTCTCTCTGTCTGTCTCTCTGTCTCTCTCTCTGTCTCTGTCTCTCTCTCTCTCTGTCTCTCTCTCTCTCTCTGTCTCTCTCTCTGTCTCTCTCTCTGTCTGTCTCTGTGTCTCTCTCTCTCTGTCTGTC
>VMKM01004582.1:0-15057 GCA_008360985.2 Macquaria ambigua | reverse complement strand
TCTTCTTCTCCTTCTTCCCCTTCTTCTTCTTCTCCTTCTTCTTCTTCTCCTTCTTCCCCTTCATCTTCTTCTCCTTCTTCCCCTTCTTCTTCTTCTCCTTCTTCCCCTTCTTCTTCTTCTCCTCCCTTCTTCTTCTTCTTCTTCTCCTCCCTTCTTCTTCTTCTTCTTCTCCTCCCTTCTTCTTCTTCTTCTTCTCCTCCCTTCTTCTTCTTCTTCTTCTTCTTCTTCTTCTTCTTCTTCCTCCTAGTGCATGGCTCACAGCGTTTGAACACCCGGTGGTGGATAAGATCAACCAGAGGATCGAGGACATCACTGGCCTGGACGTGACCACAGCTGAGGACCTGCAGGTAAAACTCACCTGCATCACCTGTTTTTAATGAATGAAGAGTTTAAAACACCATCAATGCATATAAACCAGAGGGCTGTGGATACATTTCATAACAATATTATTCATATAATACTAACAAAGTTAACAAACTGAAACAGCTGTTCCAGTTTCTGATCTTCTGAGCAGCCAAATATTTCAGGGTTCAGTCGAAAATGAACTCTTTTCTGTGAACCTGCAAACATCCAGAGGAAGAACAGCAGCTGAAGATCTTTATATTTGAGTTACATTATGTCCTTAATATTGGAGTGTGTGTGTCTGTGTGTGTGTGTGTGGATGCAGGTGGCTAACTATGGTGTCGGGGGACAGTACGAACCTCACTTTGACTTTGGACGGGTAAATAAACTTTGACCTTTCAGCAGCAGGTTGTGTTAAGTACTGACTAGTTCTAGATAGAAGAAGAAGTACTCCGAGCTTGTACTTCAGTAAAAGTAGTAATACCACAGTGTAGAATTACTCTGTTACCTGTATGAGTCTAACGTTGCTGTTGTGTTGTGATTCCTCAGAAAGATGAACCCGATGCTTTTGAAGAGTTGGGGACAGGAAACAGAATCGCCACCTGGCTGCTTTACGTCAGTACATCTTTTTAACTCCATCAGTCCCAGGCAGCGTTACACCGCTTTTTTCTACATGTTTATATGATCCATCATAAATCAGCTGTTCTCAGTCGTGTTATTGTAGAGAAGAAGATGTGCACGACGTCCATATTGGAAGCTGACAGAGACTTTGAGGGACTGAAAGTGTTAAAGCATCTCCTCCTTCCTGCTGCAGATGAGTGACGTACAGGCAGGGGGCGCCACAGTCTTCACTGATGTAGGAGCTTCTGTCTGGCCCAAAAAGGTACACTTCACTTTCAGGCTGCAACTCGCTGCTGATGACTTTGATTATTGATTAACCTGCTGCTGTCGGTGGCTGTCAGTCTCTCCTGTTTGGTGGATCAAAGCTCTGAGACGGTCCTGAGCTTCTTGTTTCTGAACTAACTGAACCTTTTCACCTGCTGAATCAGTGGATCATTTGTAGATTATATTGCTGTGGTTTACTGTAGTGTCCTGCAGAGCCACAACACAGGATTATATCTGACACTAGTGCTGGTAAATGCTCCTTGAACAGGGTACCTGCGGGGTCTTAAAAGTATTTAAAAAGCATGGAATTTAATATTCTCAAAATAAGGCCTTAAGTATTGAATTTTGTTTACAAAGGTCTTTTTTTTTCTTGTCCTCTCGTAGGATTAAATAAATACAGTAACATCATAAATAATGTAGAAAAAGTTTTGTGTGTGTAACGTTACAGTTTACTGGGATGTGACGACGGTACAGGTGCCGTTCACATCAGTTTGATTCACGCTGTTGACCATCGAGTGTGTGCGAGCTCTGTGGCGCGATCAGTCAGGAAAGAAAACAAAACCTTGCTGCTAACAAGCTACTGTTAGCTTGTTAGCTCGTGGCTAACTAAGTGTCGTTTTAACCCTGAGTGGCAGCAGAATTCAAACTACGAGAGTCTATTCCAGACAGCGACCTCGAGGTCTGACGCTGTTTGGACCCCCATATGGGGGTACGAATACGAAGTGCTGTTGTGTATTAAATATGAATTTGACTTTTATAATGAAATGTTTTATTAAAATCCCTGGAGGAACCCTGGAGGAGCCCTGGGGGAACCCTGTTCCACAGGAGACCAGAGTGTATTTCTTGAGTTGAAGCAGCTCTGATCTCCTGTTGTGTTGCTGTGTGTCTCCAGGGGACGGCCGTGTTCTGGTACAACCTGTACCCGAGTGGAGAGGGAGACTATCGGACCAGACACGCCGCCTGTCCCGTTCTAGTCGGCAACAAGTGGGGTGAGTTCACCTGTAAACATTGTTCACACAGGTGGAGACACCTGAGGCCAGGTGTGTACACCGTTTCTCTCTCTCTCTCTCTCTCGCTCTCGCTCTCGCTCTCGCACTCACACACTCTTCAGACTTCAGACCAGCGAACACAGTTTACTACAAATATCTGGTCATGAGTTTCTGGAAATTGTGTTAAACTTTGTGCTGCATGTGGAGGGAGACCTGACTATTGACGGGTCTAACGAGAGGTGGAGCAGGTACAGGTATTCATATGCAATCAGTGATGCAACAGTGATAGAGATTTATGAACCAGAACCAGGAGAACACCCAGCTTTAGTCTGACCCCTGAACTCATCATCTGTTGGTCTCTCTGTCTGCAGTGTCCAATAAATGGATCCATGAACGAGGGCAGGAGTTCAGGAGGCGCTGTGGCCTCAAGGAGACCGACTGACCACAGACCCTCCTCCTCTTCCTGCTCCTCTTCCTCCTCCTCCTCCTCAGCCGTCAGTCTCACTTCTATCTACTGAGTCTGTGGCTGCACATGTGATCTGACACATTTATTTTTATCTGAAGACTGAGTGTGTGTGTGTGTGTGTGTCTGCGTGTGTGTGTGTGTCTGCGTGTGTGTGTGTGTCTGCGTGTGTGTGTCTGCGTGTGTGTGTCTGCGTGTGTGTGTCTGCGTGTGTGTGTGTGTGTCTGCGTGTGTGTGTGTGTCTGCGTGTGTGTGTGTGTCTGCGCGTGTGTGTGTGCGCGTGTGTGTGTCTGCGTGTGTGTGTGTGTGTGCGCGTGTGTGTGTGTGTGTGTGTGTGTGCGCGTGTGTGTGTGTGTGTGTGTGTGTGTGCGCGTGTGTGCGTGTGTGTGTGTCTGCGTGTGTGTGTGTCTGTGTCTGTGTGTGTCTGTCTGTATCTGTGTGTGTCTGTCTGTGTCTGTGTCTGTGTGTGTCTGTCTGTATCTGTGTGTGTCTGTCTGTGTCTGTGTGTGTCTGTCTGTCTCTGTGTGTGTCTGTCTGTCTGTGTGTGTGTGTGTGTGTGTCTGTGTGTGTGTCTGTCTGTGTGTCTGTCTGTCTGTCTGTGTGTGTCTGTGTGCGTGTCTGTGTGTGTGTGTGTGTGTGTGTGTGTGTGTCTGCGTGTGTGTGTGTCTGCGTGTGTGAGAGAGAACTTTTTTAAAGCCTTTAATCACAATCAAGTGTCCAAACATCAAAACATGTGAAAACATTAATGATTATTATAAAGTTTATAATAAGCAGCTAGCAACACGTACAGCGACCGTTTGTCTTTGTCTCCACTTTTTTTTGTTACTTTGCAAGTTTTTAATTTTCTGCCCTCACCAGACATCTTTACATGTCTCCAAAAACTGCTCACGTTTTCAATGCAGTACTTTTACTTATGACAGAGTATTTCCACAGTGTACTTTTACTCCACCACTGGTCACCTGACCCCTCTCTCACCCTGTCTGTGACTCACCCACCATGTCACTCACACTGTCATGCCCCCCCCCCCCCCCCCACACTCTGAGTGGTTACACCCCCTCTTATCCACCAATACAATCTGTGTGTGTGTGTGTGTTGAGGTTATTTCAGCCTTGAGGTCATTCACTCACTGCAGGACAAACAACAGATAAACACTGACATTTAAAGGAACCCCACCCCCACCCCCCCAACAACACATGCAGCTTCACTGAAGGTCATATTTGACGTTTTCCCCTTTAATCTTAATTATAGCAGCCGTCACATGAACGCAGCACGAGTGCAGATATTTTTATCTCGGTCTGTAAAAATAATCCATCACAACGCCGTCGCTGCGAGAAGTTCAACTTCTCTTTCTTTCCGAAACTCAGATGTTCAGATTGTCGCCATTGTCGATTCATCGATTAGTCGATCGAAAGAAAATTAATTGCCGACTATTTTGTTAATCGATGAACCGTTACAGCTTCTTCAATGTGAAGATTTGCTGCTTTTCTTTGACAGTGAATGAAGAGTCTTTGGGTTTCAGACTGTTGGTCGGACAGAAGCAGTTTGAAGACGTCACTTTGGGAAACTGTGACAAGCATTTTACACAATGTTTTGACATTTTATAGACTAATAGATTCATCGTGAAACTAATCTGCAGATTAATTGATAATGAAATTAATCGTTAGTTGCAGCCCTACTCACGTCTGTACAGTAAATATGAAGCTACAGCCAGCAGCCGGTTAGCTTAGCTTAGCATAAAGACTGGAAACGGGGAAACAGCTAGCCTGGGGTAACAAAGTCCACCTCCCAGTATCCAATAATATTATATTATTGGGTTATAAATATCGATGCATTAATGTGTTCATCACTTTAACAAGTATAAAGTACAATATTTCCCTCTGAGATGTAGTGCAGTACAAGTATAACGTAGCATAAAGTACAAGTACCTCAAAATTGTACTGAAATACAGTACATGTTGCATCACTGCAAAACAGGAAGTGGAACAAATAAAAGAAATGACCTGGCTGCATAAGGTCAATATAAATACAATACTCACCTGCTCATACGTACATTTAAAAAGTAATTGTTGCACTGAACGACTGTGGATTTTGAAAAGGTTTACTTCCTGGTCGGTACATAGAGGAGGGCTGATCACTGCTCAGCGTACATGTAGACATGTGAATATTGATTTAACACGGTGGAAAACTCTCCTTTAAAGGGGCAGCTGTCCTTCATCTCTCCTGAGTCACTGACCTCAGATCAGCTTCAAACATGTCCGCCTAATAACACAACTTGATTTCATGCAGAGAAACGTGTCAGTTGTACTCCAGTTTGTGTGTGACAGAGATGATTGTTTTGTTCAGAATGTCATGGAAGATGTAAACTGTTTCTAACAGAAGAAATAAAGAATAAAGTACTGCTGCAACAGAGGAAATTATTGACTGATGTGTGCTACTGTACACGTACATGAATGAGCTCGCCTATGTGCAATAATATACCATCAATACGTTTACAGTCCATATACGGATGTTCTCTCACGTGGCACATTTACTCGAAAGACACCGCACGGTGCGCAACGTGTTGAGTGCACCGCCGTGCATGGATGGCCACAGCACGAACACACAGCGCTGTTTATTAGACACAAATTATCAGAAATTGCACACGCTGTACTGTCAGCCTGTTATTTATTTCAGGAAATGAATATACAGGAAACAGGATATTTTAGAGTTGCCCCATATTTCGAACCCTGCAAGTTGACTGTTTTTCAGTTTTTGTTGCCCTCTGTGGCTCAAAGTAGTCGCAGCTCAGTCCTGAACTTTGTTCAACCACCACGACATAATTCAGCCGGCACTAGCAGGCCGGACCTCCGGCAGAGGAACCCACTTCTACAACAGGTCATTCTGCAGAAAGAAGCCACTGATGAAACGCTTCAGAACATCAAACATTCATGTAAAGGAGGGATCTCTGTGCTGCTCCTGCATCTCTAAATACACATTACTTAAGTATTTAGTTTAATTTATTACAACGAAGCATGTGGGGGGAAATCTGTTGGCATCATCAACGCCACAGAGCTCCACTTCGCACCAGCTTCGCCTGAAGCTATTGACCAATACACATTATAATTATCTGAGTGTTTAACTTTTACTCACTCCTGTAGTAGTTCTTGTTCCTCTTCAACCGGAGTGGATTCATTTATCATGTAACACTAAATTATTGTTTTTGTAGTATGTGAATTTAATAAAAAGGTTAAAGCAGAAAGCAGATTTGTTCCATCAGTTAACTATTCTTTTAATAAATCTTGTATGTTAGTAGCAGAGAAAACTGAGTGTTCACTGGATGAAATGACTCGATGTGAAAATGTCTCTGGTTCTGAACCCACAATCATCACAAACTCTGCAGCTCTGGAGCTTTAAAAGACAACATGTCTGTCCAAAACGTTACTCTGAATAATGCTCTGGATCACTTCTGTAGCTGTTAGTGATAGATTTTTCTTTTTGTCTTAAAACCGACTCACTACAGTCACTGTGTGCTGCAGATTGTACAAAGTTAATAACATGATAAAGGTCATGATGTCAACTCAAGATGGCTGCCTCGGTGTGTTGGTGCGCATTGTTTGGTTTGTAAATTCAGTTTTCTGTTGTGGAGCTCTTTCACCAGAGAAGAGTTCATGAACATCATGGAAACAACACCAGCGGATTTATTTCCCACTTTTCTGCCGTCATCAGTGGAACTATTGGACATTCTGGTCTGGTGAAAGTTCAACTAGGACGAGATCAACGACACGTATGTTATACATCACACTAGATGCTGACACTGTTGTGTTATACATCATGGCTCTTTTGCTTCTTGAATGCCAGCAAGCGTCTAAAATCATCATTTGGTTCAGTGTAATAAGCAGAGCCGGCGTAATGACGGGTCTTCTTTACGGTCTAATCAGCAACATACAGAGCTGGAAACACTGCAGCACCAACAGTTAGACATGAACACATTCGATTGTGTCTTTGAGTTCAGTTTTAACATTCTGTGCTGGTTTAACTTTTGTTGCTTTTGTCTTTGTATGTGATTTTCAGTGTAGAGAGGGAGAGGTGAGCTGAACTGACCAGACTGTCATGAAAATCCAAATTCTATTTACGGTCGATTTTTTTAAAAACAGCAAAGTTTTAAGTTTGTTTTTTTTCTGTTTTCCATCATGTAACTGAATATCTGCAATCTGAAGACGTCACTTTTGGAATTGTTTACTCTTCTGACACTTTATAGACTAAATTCATCAGAAACATATTTGATACAGTATATTAATCAACAAATGACATAATTTGTGCTTTTTTGTTTTTAAAATTGAACTCCAAACTGAGTCCTGAACAGCAGAGAGTCCACAGGAAGATCTTGATCTTTGTTTCTTTGGTTTAAAGCTTCGCAGATCGGACAGTCTGGTAAACAAGTGCGTGCACATCACTGACATCACATTACAGGTGTTTAAGTTTAAAATTAGGAAGTTTAAAGTTAAAATCTCATTTTGTCCGTTTAGTTCCTGTTGGTGATCAGAGACGTTTAGGTGTCCATCAGAACAGTTGGCGAGGCCGGCGTCGTCCCCATCAAGGCTCGGGCAGGCGGTAATCCTGCGGGTGGTTTCCCTCACGGAGGCGCCCGAAACAGCCGAGCAGCAAGTCCACCGCCATGCCGACTGTGGACTGGACGTCCTCTTTGGTCTGACCCCTCAGAGGATTCACCTCCACCATGTCCACCGCCGACAGAAGACCTGCAGGACGAGCACAGGTGTAAGGGAACATTTACACCGGAACAACTGCTCAAACTCAAAGAACAAGGCTGCATCTACATGTACTTCAACAAGCACAGCCGGACTGTTGAGCTCTGAGGTTCATTATTGACCTTGAAAACACTAGTTTGACAAAAGAACATATTGCCACAGTGAGTGTAAACCAATCTTTGGTCGTCATTCAACAAGACAAAGAGTCCACACCATGCCAGTGTTTCTGTGAGGCTGTACTAAAGCACAGCTGTGCTTTGAGCTAACGGCTAACGTCAGCATGCTAACATGCTATTGTTTAGCCCCAGTTTGTGCCTCTTGTGTATTAGCATACATTGGAGTCACAGAGGTAAATCAGTTTCTCTAAAAGATAATTAACTGGTGATGTTTAAAAGCACTCACCGCTGTCCTGAAGGTTTTTCCAGAAAAGACTCTTCAAACCATCTGGGTAAAAAATCTTTTTATCATGTAGCGAAAGGAATATTTTTTTCATCCAGATGGTTAGAAGAGTCTTTGGGGATTGTGGAAAAACCTTCAGAACAACAGTGAGTGTTTTTAAATGACCTTCTGGGCTTTTCAAACATTTTGAAACTGATGGCGAACTACCTCTATGACTACATGCTAATACATGAGAAACTGGGGCTCGCTGATGTTTAGCAGGTATAATGTTTACCATGTTTACCATCTTAGCTTAGCATGCTAGAATCTGACCAGTAACTTCCTGGACTCTCCGCTGGTTACTTAGCAACGGCTCCGTCAAAAGTCCAGCACGTAAAATGTAAAACAGCAATTTGTCGTTTTTACACTTCAGTTTTCGTACGGATTAAACCGAGATATAACGTGTTACTCAGTGAGCTTTAGGCTAGCTGTTTCCCCGTTTCCAGTCTTTATGCTAAGCTAAGCTAACTGCTGGCTGTAGCTTCATGTTTACTGTGCAGACATGACAGAATATTTTGATCAGTCTGTGTTTGTTGGTGTTTTGACTCTTACCTGTCTGACAGAGGTGTTCAGTGATGTAGATGCCCTCTCTGTAGGTGAGCCCTCCGACTACAGGTGTCCCGGTCGCCGGAGTAACAGAGGGGTCGATTGCATCGATGTCGTAGCTCAGGTGGATCGGTTTCTTCACTCTATAAAAATAAGAAAAACACATTTATTGTTATTATAATGTGCAGACTGAGTGTAACTGAAATCTCACTCAAGACACAAGTTGAAGCCGACTCTCACCACAACATCCATTTAGCAGCAGTTCTGGAGCTTTTGATCGTATCACAAAATCTTCAGCAGTTTTCCCCGTTGTCATGGAATTGTAGATATTTAAATTTCCAAAATTGTCTTTAATTGTTCCTATTTCAAGAATGAACTTTCTAACATGAAAGTATATAACAAAAAAAAAGTATACATGACAGTGACACTAATCAGGAGGTGGAGCTCACTTGGAAAACAGGTAGTCACACGTCTCCTCCATAACTTTGGCTACACCGAGTTGATCCACGTCTGACATGGAAAACACCTTCACACCCAGGAGCTTCAGGATGTAACTGGGAAAATAAAAGAAAAATAATGATGTTCTACAAATATACCAAATATCCACGTTAGAAAAATGATGTTATTAAATTTATTTAAAAATGAATCTGTGTCTTTCTGTAGGAGCTGTAACTCCGAGTGCTGATGCTAACTCTACAGCTAATAGACTAAAGTCATGCTAGCAGCATGGCTCTATGGATGCTAATGTCTGTCCAGCTCTTTGGTTCAGACTGAAACATCTCAACAACTATTATGGGATGGATTGTGATGAAATGTGCTTCATCATTCATGTTCCCCTCAGGATGAACTGTAATGACTTTGGTGATCCTCTGACTCTTCATCTAGCGCCATCATCAGGTCAACAGGTTATTGTGTCCAATACCTACTGCTAATTAGCTATTGTTAGCATGCTAAAAGACTAAACTACGATGGTGAACATGGTACCTGCTAAACATCAGCATATTAGCACTGTCATTGTGAGCATGTTAGCATGCTGATGTTAGCATTTATCTCAAAGTACAGCCTGACAGAGCAGCTAGCATGGCTGCAGACTCTTCCATCATCCAGTCGTTGGCCTGTAGATTCAAAATCATGTATTTTTCTTTGAAGTCTGTTAAGAAACAGCTGTCTGGTAATTCCAGTGGAAAGACAGAAAAAGACAATTATCTTACTGAGTCTCTAAAATGCCTGACAGTTAAATTAACTTGTCCTAAAATGTGGATCTTCTCTGTCTTCCCAAGTTTGAAAACATCCCAGTCTAAGAGACTTCGGATGAGCTCTGAAACCTACTGCTCCTCTGGGTCCACGTCTCTCAAACCGATGTAGATGAGATCTTTGGCCGACACACACGGTTTGATCCACGAGAAGTTTGGCAACACAGGAATCTGGTGAACAAGGAACAACATTTCAAAGACACAGACAGTAACATCCAGTCTGTGTGATGGTAAGACATGTTCACAGCGTGTTTTTCAGAAACAGAATACAGGTCAGTATGGACCTCCGAACACCACACATCTCATATCTGTTTGTTCAATATGTAGCTGGGGCTAGAAGCCGGTTAGCTTAGCATAAAGACTGGAAACAGGGAAATAGTTAGCCTGGCTCTGTCCAAAGGTCTAGAGGTCTTTATGCCAAGCTAATCTAACCAGCTGCTAGCTGTAGCTTCATATTTACTGTACAGACATGAGAAAGCAAATAAGTCTATCAACTGATCCAAACATCCAGGACCAGAGTGTTACATGTAGAGGGACTATATCATTGTTTATCAGTGTTTCCTGTTTTATTCTGTGTTTCTCGTATTGTTCACTCTGATCTTCTGTCATGTCCCAAGTAAAATTCCTGCTCTATGAAACTTCTATCAAGCTTTTTTATGGAAAAATCTGATTGTTTGTCTGATGCAGAACTAAAACCTACAATCATCGTATATTATCATTATTATTATTATTTAAGGGACACCCAGTTCTATTCACTTTGTCACCAGTTTACTAGTAAACCCCCACTGTCACACAAATGGTACAGTCCAATGAATCATATGTCACATGACTGCGGCGTGTGGTATAAATCAGGTGACTAATTAGAGGTGGAAGTTATGAGTCACTTCACTCAAGAAATTTGGTGATCCCACCACTCCTCTAGCGCCACCCTCAGGACAAACTCTTCTATTAACCTGATTGCATTGACGTGTTCTACGTGTCCCTAATAAACTGGCCTGATGTAGCAGCACTGACCTTTGAGTGCAGCTCGTGGAGGAGGTAAGACATGGGCTGTCCGTGCAGGTTCCCGGTGGACGAGGTCAGCGGCGTGTTGATGTCGGCGTGGGCGTCGACCCACACGACACTCAGCTCCCCGACTGCCGCCGAGTGACCGTGGATCGAACCGATCGCCAGACTGATGATCACATGACAAACCAGAGAGACAAGAGCGAGAGCTCATCGTGACATCTGGAAACACTAAAATTATTTTATCCCTTAAATGTTCTTAAAATGGTTTTAATTTCTTTAAAGCTTTGTGTGCAGGTTTACTGATGTGAAAAACGTCCAAAGTGCATGAAAGGAATGATTACCTTCATCTGGATCCAGTTAAAGGTACATTTAACAAGTAATCCTTTAGTTTGTTTAATTTTAGTGGCAAAGATGATTAAAGTCTTGTTTCTGTTGGACAGTTCAAGTGATGAGTGCTGAGTTAAATGATGAAAATAGCTTTTAAAAACCAGAATCCTGCAGCAAACAACAAGCAGACTTTCCTGCTGAAGGAATATAAAAGAACATTTTCACTCTGCAGCTGTTTGATCTATTTTTTACAAACGCTTTCTTTCCTCCACGTGAATGCTTTGTAATTTTGTTCCTCCCTGTTTTTACATGTGAGCTCCACATAAAACCAAGCAGATAATGTTTGTATTGAAAGGTCCAGTGAAGCAGCACACAGACATCGATCACACTGTTTGATCTGGACTGCGTCCTGCTGGTGGATGATTGACAGACTGTGATGCTGCTGTTGTTACTGGACACAAACCAAAGCCAACCATCCACCTGTTTAACTATTTACTGCATTAAAGTTGACATTAAGAGTGTTGGAATCAGCAGCATGTAATACATAACAGACACATCTGAATACACTTAAAAAGAGTAAAACTGTTAGCAGCTAGCAAAGGCGCCAACATCTAGAAGGTTGAACATGAACTAAATACTCACAAGTTCAAATGCAGCTTTCAAGCAACAGCAGCCCTTTAGAGTCCTGATTAAACTACGTGTGACGCCTCTGTAGACTTGTGACTTACTGTAATGAGACACTAACACACCTGTGGTCTCCTCCCAGCATCACTGAGGTGTGTCTGTCCTTCTTCACAGCCTGCACTGCCTCTGACAGCCTCTGGTTGGCGCTGCCCACCGCCCGGGCACATTTCACCCGACCCACCGGCTCGTCCTCCGCCACCTCCTCAAACGTCAGGTTCCCATAATCCTTCACTGCACAGCCTGCAGACACAAACCATGGATGAATAATCAGACCTGGATACGGCGCCGCCGCTCAGCTTTGCTTCCAGTTTCTCCCAGTGGCCACTCGCGGTATTGCAGCTAAAAATCCCCCTGCAGCCCAAAAAGCATTTTCCCCATAGACCTCCATTATAAAAGAGACGACTGTAAAACTGTTGACAGGACGCCTCCAACTGCAAACAAGCTCCATTATGACTCTTTCTGTTATGAATGTTTGATCCATGGAGCTTTTATATCATCACGATGTGAAGTCTATGGGCCGAGCGGGAACTCAAACCCCTAACCCTAACCCAGCGGGGGGAAACACTACTGTGCATATTCAGACCCGGAAGATAGAAACTTTTTTTTGGCGTATGCACCAGGCCAGCAATAACTACTGGACTGAATAGGCGCCATCTTTGGGTCCGGTATCCAGTTCTTATTATACATCCATGACCCAAACAGAAATCTCCAGAACTTTCAAACTCTGTAACAGAGCAGAAACCACAGAGACGAGCGGGCGAACCTTTAATCTGATTCAGTTTTATATCTTCTGTTCCTCTGTCCTCTTTCTTTCTTTCTACCCAACATTCGGGTTGAGGAAAGAAAAGCTTGATTCCAGGTAGATTTTCCCAGAATGCTCTCTGTGAGTGAACATTAACAGTCAGTAGGTCGACACCTCGGCTGCTCTGTGTGGAAATCTTTTCATTTTGCAATGCAAAGTGTTTATACAGAAAGAACATCCTGCTGCTGGTGAAATGAATGACTTATGAAACGTCTCTGTTACTGTGTACAACACACACACACACTCTTCCTGCTCTGAGCTGTAAGTCTCAACAGATTAAAGTGGTGTCCCAGATAAACACTGACTGTCCGCAGCGTCACACTGTCATAATGATGATGACTAATAAAGTTGAGTCAAATCTCTCAAAGGCAACAACAGTAACTAATAAATCAAAGATCTTTGATTTCACAGTGACGAGCTGAAAACATTTGTTGCTTTGATTCGGACGTCGGGTTCAAAAACTGAAACACTTCTGAGAGTCTGAACAAGTAGTTCAGATTTAACGGTGTCACATTTAAAACAGTGTGAATACAGTCTGCAGCTTCCTGCTGCTGGACAGTCCAAGACATTTTCACACCGTGAATATAAAAGTGAATTTATCAGTTTTTCAAAATGTATCACACGCGTCTCAGAAATACTCTTGTTTTCATCCAGGAGGACAGTTTTACCTTAAATATATTCATTTTATCATAAAACCAAAAACATTTTATGACGTCCACTAATTTAAAGAAACCACTGATGTATTTTTACCTGTAAGAACTACAAATATAAAGTTAAATATTTCACTAAAAACCAAAGACGTGTTTCACAACTTCTCTCCCATTTTTACTACATGAAGCTGAGAATACCTGTGTACTTTTACTGCTGATACTTTAACTACATGAAGCTGAGAATACCTGTGTACTTTTACTGCTGATACTTTAACTACATGAAGCTGAGAATACCTGTGTACTTTTACGGCTGATACTTTAACTACATGAAGCTGAGAATACCTGTGTACTTTTACTGCTGATACTTTAACTACATGAAGCTGAGAATACCTGTGTACTTTTACTGCTGATACTTTAACTACATGAAGCTGAGAATACCTGTGTACTTTTACGGCTGATACTTTAACTACATGAAGCTGAGAATACCTGTGTACTTTTACTGCTGATACTTTAACTACATGAAGCTGAGAATGCCTGTGTACTTTTACTGCTGATACTTTAACTACATGAAGCTGAGAATGCCTGTGTACTTTTACTTAAGTAGACAATTAAATGCAGCACCTTGTAATAGAGTATTTTTACATAGTGGTATTGGTACTACTTCAGTAAAGGCTCTCAGTAACCTTGCTCGTGCAGGCAGTCCTGCAGATCAGGTCCGGTCCTCCCTCCACTCCGCCTCGAGGCTGCAGGAGGTGAAGAGGATGAAGATTTACAGCTCTGTCTGTCTCTCTCTCTCTCACACACGCACGCACGCACGCAGAACCGTGTCCTCGTGCCCTCCTCACCTGTCCCTTGGAGAAAGGTGCTCCGATGATCCCCGCTGACCGCTCATGATGATGATGATGATGATGAAGACTCCATCTGGAAACAGTCGCGAGCTGCTGCAGGGTCTTCGCGCTCCTCATGCTGTCTGATCCGCGCACACACACACTGTCACACACACCGTCACCGGCAGACCGGAGCCTCTTTAAAACCCTCCTGTGACGTCAGCGCCCGACCCGTGGGCGGCGGCTGGACACCGGGACACGAGGATGAGGTGTGACGTCATTAAAGAGTTAATTAGCAGCAAGTTTATTTACAACCAAACTAAACTCTTTATTTTAACTCTTTTCTCTCTTAAGTAAAAGTACCATACGGCAATGTACAAATATTCCATTACAAGTAAAAGTCCTGAATTCAAAATCCTACCTAGTACTTAAAGGATCAGCAGTAAAAGTACAAAAGTATTTAAAGTTTAATATAGTAAAAGTACTGTTCTGCAGTAAAACGTCCCCTGATGAGATCTGATTCTATCTGACAATATTAGATTATTAATAATGAAGCATCAATGTTAGAGCAGCATTTTACTGTTGTAGCTGCTCAAGTTTTAACTGCTTTATATACAGTTAGCTAGTTTTAACTACTTTATATACAGTTAGATAGTTTTAACTGCTTTATATAGTTGGCTAGTTTTAACTGCTTCATACACAGTTAGCTAGTTTTAACTGCTTTATATACAGTTAGCTAGTTTTAACTGCTTTATATACAGTTAGCTAGTTTTAACTACTTCATACACTGTTAGCTAGTTTTTACTACTTTATACAGTTAGCTAGTTTTAACTGCTTTATACACTGTTAGCTAGTTTTAACTACTTTATACAGTTAGCTAGTTTTTACTACTTTATACAGTTAGCTAGTTTTAACTGCTTTATACACTGTTAGCTAGTTTTTACTACTTTATACAGTTAGCTAGTTTTAACTACTTTATACAGTTAGCTAGTTTTAACTGCTTTATATACAGTTAGCTAGTTTTTACTACTTTATACAGTTAGCTAGTTTTTACTACTTTATACAGTTAGCTAGTTTTAACTGCTTTATATACGGTTAG
>VMKM01004581.1:0-15076 GCA_008360985.2 Macquaria ambigua | reverse complement strand
AGGGGAGAGGACAGGACAGGACAGGAGAGGACAAGAGAGGAGGGGAGGGGAGAGGAGAGGACAAGAGAGGAGGGGAGAGGAGGGGAGGGGAGAGGACAGGACAGGACAGGAGAGGACAAGAGAGGAGGGGAGAGGAGGGGAGGGGAGAGGAGGGGAGGGGAGAGGAGAGGAATGACAAAGTGCAAGAAGAAAGTGTTATAGTGTATATAAAGACAGGTACTGCAACATATCTCAGTTTACATATCAGTGGAACCCTGTTTATACAAAAGTGAATTAATTAATATTTTTAGGTACATATGTTTTTAAATTTAAATAATCAAATAAGAACAGCCTGGTAGTATTTTGGTGTTGTATTGTCAAAATCAATAAATTCTTCAGCTTTTTCTTTTGAGATTGATTAACTTGGCAAGTCATCCACACTGCAAAACCTAATACATTCATTTCCAAGGAGGTTGAGCTTATTGAGAAAGTAGAGAAAGTGCCGGTATAAAGGTCACTGTAACTTAGTGTGTCACCACCACATCTGTCAAGCTGTCAGCTGTCAAGTGCATCAAGGCTTTACTGTCAGTGCCTTGTGTCCTGTACTGACAGCTTGAAGTGACATTATGTGGGGTCCGGGGCCGAATAAAACTGAGAAACCAGACTGTATATCATCATTGCATCAACGCCTCATAATGGGTTCTCTGTCTCTAGGTTAACTCAAGGCTTGTGCTCCCCCTGACTGCACACCAGTGGCTGTATTAGAGGTTATTATATGTGAGGTCAATGGGAGAGGCAATTGTGTTTGTCAAGTATTTCAGGATCTCTCACAGATTATTTAGACACACGTAGCTGAAGATTAAAGTTCCAAGGTTTTTATTTTTTATATGAACAAGTGAGTTGCCAGTTTATATGCACGCCAAGCTAAAACTAATGTAGTTAAAAACAACATCCCTGCAATAAGTCCTCCCTTCTTGAATGTTTGAATGTTTTAGAGAGGCGTTTATGGTCGTTTTGGAGGCTGTAGTTTGTAGTGCTGTTGTTTGTTGTCTCTCAGTATAATAATTGCAATAGTTTGGCTCAACCTATGAGTTTCAGTTAAGGGCAATCTCAGTGCCACAGCATTCAATGATATTTCAACTTTCTGGCAACAGTTGGTAAAAGGCCCTTTCCTATTTCAACACACAAAGCAAGGTCCGTAAAGAAATGGTTTTCCAAGTTTGGAGTCAAAGTATTTGCATGCACAGAGCTCTGACCTCAACCTCCTCAAACATCTTTGGGATCAGTTGCAACGCTGACTGTGAGCCATGCTCGGGTGGCTGAATGGGAGCAAATCCCTGCAGACAGGTTCCAAAATGTTGTGGAAAGCTGTCCCCAGAAGAGTGGAGGGTGAACTGTCTGGGTGTCCGCATATTTTGATCGGGTCTCCAAATGTTTAGTGCCAGCATGCAAGGAAATTCTGATATCATGACAAAATAATGAAAACACTACAGTAGCTACCTTGGTTGTACCAAAAGTGGTGCAATAGACTAAGAACTGCCCTTTAGTTTTGGTGATACACAGCGACAGTACAAAGGGAGGCTCAGATGTTTACTACAATGTACACACAAGCCCTGTGGCATGTGGACAAATGGGTCCTCAAATGTCACATTCTGACATTATTAGGCCTTTCATAGGAATGCCTGTTATCTGTTCCCATCTTAACACATGGATTTGTAGTGTGTAAGTATGAACACTGTGCAGCAGAAGAACAAGCTGAGTTTCACTACTGCCTTCCTTGTGTCAATTATGGGTTAGGCTTTATTATTGATAATGTTCTGTTACAAAGCACACAATGTCTCATAATGTGTTCAGGAACACAGTGACTTAAATGTACTGCAATTAATTGTAGCTGTCCTTGGAACAAACCCGACAAGAGTTCTGCTAGGATGAGGAACATTATGTTTGCATCATGAATGTGCCTCAGCAAATGAGCAACCCAGACAGTGAAAGTGAAATGTTCCCAGCAGTTGAATCCATGCGAGACAAACTTCACTCTTACTGCAAAATGAAACACTGGCTAAACTGAACTAAAAACACAGACACCAAATATGAACAGGACATACTGTATTTAGCATGTCTACTAACTTTAAAAAGAAAAATAAAAGGTTGTCATACACAAAACGGGAACAAACGAGTATAAATACTGTGTGAGTCTACAGTATGTTCACTGAAATATACCCCTCCCCTCAGATTATTCAGTTCAATTCATGGGTCTTAGACTCGTCCACTGAAGGACACTTTTACGTCACTGATTCAATAATTCAGAGGGGTTTGCTAGACAAAAGGTTTAGTGATACATGATCCTTAGCTAAATCTGGTCTTCACATTTAACTGTATTAAAAATGTAATCACATATAATGCTACTGTAATTCTCACAAGGAACAATCAAACGTTGTTCAGAGATCTCTCACTCTCACTGCAAAATATTTCACTCTTTTATGAATCACTGGAAGCTCAACTGGACTGTCAGACGTCTGCCCTGCTTTAGCTAAGATCCTTTGTAGTGGAGTGGATTAATCTTTAAAGTAGCTGCAAAATAACTTTGCATTAACTTGGATTGGGTGCATAAGTCAATAAATCCTTGCTCACATCTAACCAGAGTCCACAATTTATTATCTTATACAGGAAGAATCCTTTAAATATTTGTGATGTTGCCTACAGTGACAATGTCATTGCTGTGGAGGTAGATGTGATCTGAGCATTTCCTCTTTGATTCGCTGCCCCCGTGGGACATTCATCCCCAAACAGAACAACACAGCTCACCTGTGAGCAAATAACAAAAAGCCTCCATCCAGTCGTAGCTGGATTACGGCTGCTTCCACTGTTTGGTCCAACTGTGCTGTTGCTGTACATCAGATGCATTCTAGGTGCTAAGCAACTTAAAGTGGCTGCCTACCCTTGTTAGAGTAACATATGGCAACCGATTAAACCTAACTTTCACAGGTTAAGTGCCTCAGTTTAAACGCATTGTTCGACTCAGTCTCAGGTTTCTACACTGTCAGCTTCCAGCTACAGGCTGAATGGGAGCTCAAGCTGCACAAGCTAAATAAAACCAGCCTAGTCTGTGGCATTCACGCAATAGATATACAGGTCAAAGTCGAACAGAAGTTGGATGTTGACATTGAGACAGCATTGGATGATGAAAGGAGGGGAAGAATAAATGAGATATTCTATTTAAGACACATAGTAGAGCAGCAGCAAAAGATGTCTTTACAGCTGTACTTGAACAAGTTCTAAAAGAAACTGTCTCACAAATAAGAAAAGAAAGAAATTAAAGTTAACTGACTCTGCCACTGTGTGCTTAACAAAACCACTTCACAAGACGAGGCTCTAGCTCTACAGCTTAATAAACTGAGTACATGATATCAGGTCAATAAATACTAAACAAACAACAATAACCACTTGAAAATGAATCAGCCTGCAGCTCACCTGACAGCCTGCTGGCCAGAGCCTGCTGTGTTGCAGATGAGGAGGAGGACCTTCGTGGAGCCGCCCTGGTTCAGGAATTCAGAGGAGAGGGTGCCAGACGGAGGTAGCCTCTGACCATCAGGTCCAGCTGTCGAGGTGTAGGGGGAGGAGGGGAGGCTGTGGTGATACCCTGAGCAGAGCAGAGGAGCGGAGAACTGTTTAATAAAGGCTGATATTCGACCTGGGATCCAAACTGTTGGGGCGCAATCACACACACAGTTTTTTTGTTTGTTTGTCTTTGCTGGCAACCATTATGAAACCAATTGTACTTTGGCGTTTACAGGTTTTGTGAATAAAAGTACCTGCAAAATCCCATCAGTTATATAACCCACCCCTGGTGTGGAAATAAACAGGGAGTGGGACCCCTGACAAAATCTAATTTCTTTTTAAGCAGAAACTAGTGACTTTAAAAATATGTAATTATGTATATGTAGGCCTACGTAACAAGCCAAACAAGGCTAAGCTTCTTTAACGCAACTTAAAAATGAATGCATATGGCCATTGTTTCCTGTGGCTAGTTCAAATTCCTCTCTCATATGAAATCACACCTCAGTTTCCCATGAAGACAACTGATGTCCAGGCATGTCAGTGCTGTTATTTAGTACTCAACCAAATTCATTAGCTTTGTTTCACACATGTAAGAAGAATCAATATCTCTAACTTGAAGATGTAAGAGGTGAATAAAAGGGTAAAGAGTATTAGTTGAGAAATGGAAGAAAAGCTGTTACATAAGGTGTTTTCAGTTTCTGGACATTTGTAGTGCTAATGTTTTGGAAAGTTTTATGTTTTTAATGTACTTTTAGGAAAAAAAAAAAAAAGAAATTCAGTCAAAAAAAAGAAACAAATTTGCTGGCGGAGAGCTGATAATGTCACACCTGTTCAAGCACTAATTCTATAAAAGTGTTTCTCATATCAAAAGCTTGTTCTATCAAGCTGGGAGGCAGGACTGAAACAAACCAGGGTTACAAAACAGCTTTGGGTGCCAGAATGAGAAACTGCTATGCAAGGAGCAACATCTCACGTTTACACTGTGATTCTGGAAACATTTTCAGAAAATGTCCATTATACTAAAATTGCCCTTTGATTCTTATTTACCCCGAGGAGCTGTAAGAAGAATTACATCTGCTACCACACATACACTTACACACACACACACGCACATGCTGTGATTAATAGTGGGTAATAGCTGAGGGGATACAGAAGGCCCAACCTCTTGTCTCCAAGGAAACATAAACTTTGACATTATCAGAGGATTTAATTAAACAATGCTTGTTCGAACCTTACCGTGCAATTAATCACTGCCACCTTCCGACAACACACACACACACACACACAAAACAAACCTAAACACACACGCAGGAAAGCAAGTGTGAAGAGATGTAAAGTTTAGATGTAATGCCTTCACAAAAGCAAGCAGACAGATTATTAACACAAACACAGACGCACACACACAAGCTGAGTTCGAGACACATCGAGGACGTGTTGTGTGAAAGCATTTTTTTTTCTTTTTGCGTCAGAGACGAGGACAGAAAAGGCCACAGGTTTTTGGCTGAATAACTGGAATTTCAGTAAGTAAGTACACCTTTTAATAATCTGAATAAAAGAATAAAAGTGCTGGCTGTTAAAACAGGCTCAGAAAATTGAAAAAGCTTTGACTAATGTTTGTCCAAACTGAGATGTTTTTCTTTCTTAGCAGACAGGAGCAACTCGATGTGACATTTTATGCATGTTACCTGCCCTTTAGGTGGCCAATTCATCTCCTGTCTCTTTGTCCCAGTCATCCCTCCCTCCGTCCTCTCTGTCACCTTTAACTCTCAATTTTTCACTTGGGAGGCCAGGCAATTTTGTTGCAACCTAGACTGTACAGCATGCTACCCAACCATTCACACTCAAATTAATCAATAAAGCACCTATGAATTTAGCCAACTCTTGGTGTAATATTGAATGATTTATTCCTTACTTGTTCCTTAGTAACTATTCAGTATTTCATGTACTTTATTGCAAAGTGTTACCAAATAACTTGTAACTTCTCTTGTAAATAGTAGAAGGAGCAGAAAGGTCACGGCCCTTGAAGAAGGAATAGTGGTTATTCTATATATTATTCTGCATATAATAACAGATACTGTTTCACAAGAGCGGATATTGTAGGAAAAACCAATGAAAAATGTTGTCAGTCAACGTTTTGCAACAGGAAAACATTTGCAACATTAAAAATGTTTCCTCATTATGTAGCATATAAATGGAAAGTCTGGGATACAGAATTGAATAACATTAAAACCACAAGTGAGCAGTTTCAAAACCGGAAAGTAATATGCATGGCGAGGAGCGTGATTTCGCCCACATGTCCTGGGTGTGCTGGGAGCACCTCCTGCCAGACTCTCATTCTCACCTCCTCTTCCCTCCCTGCCTGAGATGGACGGAGGAGAGCCACAGACGGAGGCAGGTGTTAGTGGGGTGGGAAAAGACAGAGGGAGGAGGAGACCAGAGTGGATAGAAAAGGAGAGACTGTGAGAAGAGGAGAAGGAGCGGTCGTTGCTAAATTTAAAAAGTAATTCCCAATAAAGTGAATTAAAAAAAATGTAGAGAGACAACATGACTCCAATGACATTTTAACATCCACAGTGAGGAAGAGAGAAAAGCTGCACGTTGTATGTCCTCTCATAAATGTATTGATTTAATATATATATGATACTGAACCATTTGTTGTTGTTGTTATTGTGACAATGTCATGGTTGCTGCGGGAATCTGTTTATAATCTGCTATTTTTAATTAAAAGATAAACATTCAGACTGAAGTGAGCGCAAGTGAACAGAGGGAGAAAGAGGGCAGAGATACAGAAAGAGCGGGTGTAGTGAGGGAGAAACAAGAGGAGAAACAGAAATCGTTCTTGAGATTGGAGGTGGAGAGTATGGCGCCGTTAATTAAACAGCTTAGCCCTGAAGAAGATACCACACCTCCTCTGGCACTCACTCTCCTCTCTTCCCTCGCCGTCCTCCATTTCTTCCTTTTGTATTATCGTACTCCCTTCTCTCCCTGGCACTCTATTTATCTTAGCCACTACCAGCCCCCACCCAACTCTCCACTATCTGACTGTTTGGGATGAATCAGCCCTCAGCGTCATAGAAGCGGACAGGAAGTGGGAGTAGAAAAAAAAAAGTAGTTGTGAGTAATAATTGCTACAACAGAAGATTTTTTTAGTGTGTTTCAAATATGTGGGATGAGTGATGGAAAGATTTTTGTGCCTGGAAGGACACACTGTGCTGTGCAGAGTCTCAAATCAAAGACCCCTTAACGGCACACTGAACGACATCTTTATTCTTGCGAGATGTGTGAGGAAAGCATCTGCTAACTGATCAGAACGCACAAGTGGTTCAGTATGGCTTGGAGCTATTGAATAAGAGCAGTTTTAGGATGACAGTGTTAAAAAGAAAATTCCTGCAGCGTCTCTGTTAATATCTATAGACGATGAGTGTCTGCATCAGTTAGAACTGTGCTCTTCATGGTCCCATAACTCTGCAGGAACCAAATCACACAAAAGCCTTATTTTAAGTAGATAATCATATTTTGCTCTGAGGCAGAAGTCTTTCAACACTGACGTCTTATTTTCCCAAACAGTTTGTGTTTGTTCATTACTGATGAGTAAAAATAGCGCGAGTTGTGTAACACAGAAAAGGAGGAGAGGATTTTGGCCACATACTGACTGGAAGTGACACTCCTTCTGAGTGGTTCAAGACCAAATGAGTGACCCCTGTCAGTGCAATCCACACACCTGACTAAAAATACCCAGGGGGCCGTGGGCTTAGCCCTCGACGAATCAGAGGTCCTGGCAGCAAACAGCCATCTGACCACAAATGCCCCAGTTGACAGCAAAGCACCTGAGCTTCCTGCCAACAGCAAAATGACAGATTAGGGAGGCGGCAGGGGAGGAACTAAATACACCTGCTGCCTCTCTTCTCTAGCTTATCTTGAAGATCCACACTGTAAAAATACTCCATTACAAGTAAAAGTCCTGCATTCATAATGTTACTTAATTAAAAGTTCATCTTCCCACTGCTCTTCTCTTGTCGTCATCCCGATTTGTTATAAGAAGACACAATGTTGTGTCGACATTAGCCGCAAAACCCCTGCTGCCTCCTCATATTACACATAAAATAAACAAGCTGCAATCATTGAAATTGCCCTTGGTATTTTGCACTTAGTTACATCATGTCTACAATATTAGTCCAGCAACATGCCATGCTAAAGTCTACACCACAGTGCTGAAACATTTTAGTTGTTTATATCTGTGAATAAATAAGATAATACTGGTAAACATGCTGTATTACGAGCTATGTCACAGAACCTCAAAGACAAGTATGACCAAAAGTTTAGATTCCAGTTATTAAATGAGAAGCTGAGGACAAAATGATAGAAAACAGAAGGCCAAAACTACCATAAAAATAAATTCTTAACAAACTTCATCCAGTGTCTTCTGCCCGGCTGACTGGTTCACTTCAACACAAAACGGTTTGGTTTTAACAGGCTTGTGGGCAGAGGAAGCATTCACGTTGGCATTCTTACAGGCATTTATGCACCATTTGTGCTGCTCTTCATAAGGCAGCTGAGCTGAGCGTAGCTGTTATTTCCCAGATGATTTGAGAACACGTTCCAGAGGCAGTCGTGATGATCAGAGCACCAAGTGTAGACACACCAAATTTCTTTCTGCCTTCATTCTCTTCAGGTTATTTTAAATGATGAATCCTACTGGAGGGACAAGAGTTCCCCTGTGAATGTTCCTGGAATATTTTTGCTTTTCTGCACTGAGTTTGCTTTAAGCAGCCTGTAATTACCTTAATGGAACTGCAAGGGAAGTGTACTTAGCAGGGTCTCACTTGCATGTGTGATGTCTTTGTCTCAGTATGAGTCGATCTATGTACAAGTTCATGAGCACACACACACACACACACACACACACACGGCAGTATGTTCATTATGTAACAATCTTGCCATCACATATAAAATAGTTCATATATTACATAATATAAGATCATATTATCAGTTTTCACAATTTTTTACTGAAAAATAATGATATATTTTTTTAAAGCAGGCATAATCTATATTTTTGTAACAATGTATAGAATGAGAATGTGAAAAAAATGTGACAATGATGAACCTTCAGAGAATTATCACTTGAATCTGCAGCTCCCAACAGCTTTACAGTGCCCTATAATGAGTTTCAGCTCACTCTTTAGCTGTCATTCACATTCGCAACTTCCATGAAGGATGTGACTGCCCAGATAAACACATCAAGAGTAATGCTGAAATCCCTGACTATCCACCTGTACACAGCCCTCAGTGGGTTGATGGGGACGACACAGTGGCTTACCCTCAGCTCCGCAGTTCATTGTGACAAGACCTGAACACTCAATAACCTGCTGGAGAGTGCGGTTTGTGGAGCCACACTGTACAGTAAGTGTGTGTAAGTGAGAAGGAGGGGAGACAATGAAAGAGAGACTTTGATTACTGCATCTATCTCAACCTGTAGATGCTGTTTGGGATCCTGACAGGTTTCTACCACCTCTCCCTGGGAATCCTCTCTTTTTAACAAACAAACAACACACACACACACGTTTTTTTTCTCCCCTCTCTTTTGGCCCAGTTAGCCTCCCTCTGCGCAGACAACTCCCACAATCCACTCTGCTCAAATCTTGATTGACCACTCCATTATCCAGGAGACACGTGGCTCAGCCTGGCCTCAAGTGAACATCACACAAAGTTAGCACACTAAGCTTCCCTGAGCTTCTATTCAGCGGGAAGCTTTTTCTTTGTGCAGCATTACGGGGCTTTATCACTCTATTTATGTGCAAATTGCCTGGATTGTTGAGGGTGAAATAGGATGCTATTGTGGCGCTTTGGACCTAATTGATTTTTCAGTGTTTTCCATCATGAGACCTCCTGCTGCCATTTCCTCTAAATGCGAAACCTCATTATTGTACCTGGAAGCGGCGCTGATTCAATATCCCCGAGAACGTTTGCTGATAAAGTCGGAGAAGTCCAGCTCCCACGCACTAAAATACACAGCAGGTTATGACGACAGAGGAGTTCCCAGCATGCAATAAACCCTCTCCAGCATGGTGCTTTTCGTCATGCTATTAAATGATTGACTACTCTTCATTCATTGGTCCATATCAATCCCCCCATGCACCCACGCAGAACACACTATGTGTGGATCCCAATAGACCCCCTCCTTCCTCTCCTTCCCTTTCTCATTATCACATTTCTTCTACCAGCAAGTAGTCTGGAGGAGGAGACAAAAAAGAACAAATGAAAAGGACAAGCCAAGAATCAGGGGCAAGTAGACACATTAAGATAAACTTCTCAATGCCTACTCTGGTGAATGAATTTAACCAGAAAATTCCAACAAATCTGACTCTACAACATTGTTTGGTTAACATACTACAGTAAAGCTGAACATTACAGGGAGTAGAGGAAAATATGAAATGCAATCCAGGAGTTTGATGGATTATTAATTCTATGAAACAGGATTTTAGAACTGAGAAGTTATAACATTGACAATAATTTAGTACTCTGCTTCAACGATTGCAAGGTAAAAAGTGGAACTACAGCATTAACGTTACAAAGTAATCTTCCTGGAATATACGCTTGAACATGTCTGATTGGCCGATGCAGTGCTCTGCTGGATGACTAGTGCTATTGTAATTCTGGCCTTGCAGTGAGGTCAATCCCCTAAATATAAAAAGCCCTCTTGCTTGTGGAGAATACATGTGTGTTTCGGCAGCAGCCTCTTTTGTAACTACTGGAGCAGCATTAACACGGTGGCAAAAATATAATTTTCAGGATGACAGAGGAAAAAGAGGCGGTAAAGCGGGCAAGGAGGTGTGATGATGAACCCCATATCACAGTAGAATATGGTCATCTGCACTTGCTACTGCATGTCCAAATTCTGCTGTGTGGTAATTTGCCTTATTTCTGTTTCAGTCCTCCCTGTCATCTCCTGCTGTTAAAGCACATTTTCAGCCGGTACACCCACCCTCGTCTCTCTCCCATCCTGAAGACTGAAGTACATGAAGTGCATTTCTGAGCAGAGTGGTGCCATGCAACTCGGTAATACTGTTTTAAAGTCACCGTACAGCTGTCAAGTGACCTACAAATTGTCATGCTGTGGTGGTTTGACAGAGAGATAAAGACAGTCCTGGGAGGACATCAGTGTGGGACGGCTGCCTGCTTTCAGACTGAGAAAACTATAATTCTTTGCCACATGCTGATCTAACTGCTCTGAGAATACAATAAGGCTAAATTCCCTGTTTCAGTTACCAGTTTATCACACGTTGTCCACCATATGTTTTTGCCACTACTGTACTGACTACAGTTCAGTCTGTGTGAATGTGTAAAGTATAATTTGCCCTTTTGTTGTTTTTTTATAAGACCTGGTCTTATAAAAAGGTCAGATGGTCAGATAAAAATGTAAAAATGTATTTATTTATTGTTGTTTATTTTGTGGTTATTTTTTGTTGTGAGTTAATGAATATGGCGGTATGAAGTGCTAAAAATTATGTTGGGGAGATTCAAAATCAAGTAAAGTCAAATCAAGTATTGAAAAAAAAAATGTCAGCAGCTCAACAGAACAATAAAGTCAACCAATACAATGAGACACGTAACGGGTTGCTGAGCTACACTGTTGGTTTCATGTTTAATCATCTTGGAAAAAGATTTATTCTCTGTGACGATTACAACTGTCACACAAATCCAATTTCATGAGCATAACTTGATTTCCATATGATTTTGAAAAACAAATCATTACCTGAGATGAATTAGCCATCGTCACATGTCAGTCCACAGTGTTTCATTTACCATGTGTGAAAATCATAAATTTAACCTCCTCTATAGGGGTGGAATATTTATGTGGTGTATGTTTCATCATGTATGATCAACAGGCTCATATTGAGAGTTAATAATGGTAATAAGAGAAGTTAACACAGTTAAAGACACGTGACCGATTCCCAAATGATTCACATCTACCACTGCTAATAGATGAAAACCTGGTGTCTCCAATGAGAACAAAGAAAAGAATACTGTTGATTTTTTTTTACTGATTCCCTACTGACCACGCTTTCAACAGTCAAATAATGACTTCACTGTATGTGTCTTTGTTTTTAAATACTGAAAAATTAAATATGAGGATTAGACTGCACACCACGAGCCAGATACACAAAACTTCATTCGTTCATCACCGAAAATCTGCGCGCGCATTAACAGAAATATACATACACATTCTTTTTGTCAGGATTATAAAGTCGAAATGAATCAAAAGTAATTAATCAAAATTAAGTTCATGAATTAAGTTCACATGAATATGCCAAACTTAGACCTCCTTGGGAAGTTGTCTTGAGTGAGTCGTGTGTTATTCATTACATTTTTGGTTCTACAGGCTTCCCATACAGTCATCCATCATGGCAGCAGTAGGCTTTAACTTTTCACAGAAGCTGCACAAACAAACTACATGATGGACAGCAGCAATACTGTAACTGAAGGGTTGTTTAGTCTGAGGAAGAGACCTCTGCACTACCTGACAGATGTGATGAGCACCAAATCAAACAACTAGTCCCCACAATATACAAAAACATTGATCTGGCTTGTATGAAAAGACACTGGCTGTGTATGCAATTACTCTATATTTACTACCTAGCGCACTATATTTAACCTCTGCCATTTTATTTGAGTGTCCAAGTGTAAAATGCATTATATAAATCACACATAGCAATTGATCTGAAAACTACCCAGAATCCAGAGTCACCTTGGTTCAACAGAGGTTCTAGAGTCAAGGTCATTCTGGGGAGTGACTACTGTGTTTCCATTATGTACAGCATAATGTACTTACAGCAGAGTGGCTACGCTATATTGGCAAAGTGAGGCCCCAGAGTAACTATGGCCTTACATAAACTCAGTAACCATAGTAACACTTAAATCGCTTCTAACCAATATGGCTTCTTTTAGTTAAGTAGCTGGAGATGTAAGTTTGTCAAGTTTTGATAAACCACCAACCACAGTGGTGTTTTATTCTCTTGAGTTGTCAAACCTGGTGTGATGACAGATTACCAAAACAGTCTTTATACACTGAAAACTGAACAGTCAAACTGAAATAAACCACAGAGATATAATAAAACATATTTAATTATGCTCTATGTTCCCTGTGTCACATTGTCTACATGCTGTTTCAAACGACCGTCCTTCCCACTAAAACAAAATTATGCAGAAAATACGGCCATACATCATCTTTTATCTCTCTCGGCAGTAATAAGTGTGTAAATCCACGTGCTACACTTTATAAAACATGACATAAATCCCACTGAATGCCGTTATGATATCCTGGAATCTGGTCTGCTGTGGTCTTATGAATTATTTCGAGGTAAGGACCATTCATCATTTTCATCAGATTGCTAACAAGAATGGAAGTCACATTTCCAAGTTAGCACTTAAGTGTGATTCATTACAAAGTGTATTTCTCTGTGTGTGTGTGTGTGTGTGTGTGTGTGTTCTGTGCAAGGTTTCTTCTTGAGGGCCACGTATTTATGAGACTCTCCAGTGTAATTGTAATGGATTCATTACCTACTTGACTTACACAGTGGATGTCTGTGTGTGTGTGTGTGTGTGTGTTGTTGTTCATGCATGCTTGTGTTAGCACGAGTGTTCCTGTGTGTGACTGTGAGTGAAAACATACTGTATGTGTCTGCTCCCTCTCTTTGTGCTGTGACACTGTTTTTACTGTGTGAAGTGACAATAGAAATGCCTCCTGTTGAGAAAGTGAAGGGTCTTAATTTTTCATGAGCACTTTGAGCACATGCGTGAATTATTGATGTCAGTCTTCTTCATGGGCAACAAAAACCCCCATGAAGGCTTCATTCAGCAGTAGGTTGGTGGTTGGTGAACCACAACTTGCCTAACTGGCAACCCACAGAGATCACTATTGATGGCCGCACGCTCACAGTGATAATATGACTCAATTAAGCCCCTTTCAGACATGAACATTGATCTGTTAAAGTAATTGCTGTGTGGCTTTCAGACATACGTCTCTGGTGACAGGTGAAAAGTGACAGGACCGTTACAGATAGAGCTGTTCTTTCGCTGTTCGTGCGATAAGAGAGATCTACAGCCCTGTTTTCCTCCTCAGCACGGCGAAGGTTTGCTGGAGAACAGGAGCGAGTGGTAAGTAATGCCATCATGAGAAAAGAGCGTTCACACCGGCTGTCTTAGTGATGAAAAATAATACTATTTTGCAGCTGACTCAAAGCTTGACAGCCATCCGTCTGCAGCGAGAGGATGATGCTCGTCCGTGCTTCCTTAACCCCACTAGAAGTTGTCTAAGCACATGTAAGCTCCCAGATCATTTTTCTCATAAACTCCATAACTCATTAGCTATAACAGGCAGAATTCTGCTGCATGTTTTATACAATCCAGTAGCAGCTACAGTTAGGACTTAAAACTACAGAAGTATCACTTTAAAGTTTATTTTCCGTTTTACTGACGTTCTTCTGACTTTGTAGGTAAAAACGTGTTTGCTGGATGTTCACCCTGTAAGTAATTTGCATGAATGAAAGTTGAACTTGCAGACATCTTTGAAAATATGTTTACCTGTCGATGTCACAAGAAGAAACTAAAATTGGCTCATTCTCAGTGGTTCTTTTCTGGAGTAGTTAAACTGAGACAGGGTTTCTGCAGGGTTCACCAAGTTAAATTTAAGACATTCAAAGTATGAAAGAATGATGGAAGACTAGTGGGGATGATAAAGCCTAGAGTTATTTATTATTATATCACCTTTTTGTGTACTTCCCAGGACTATATAAAAATAATTCCTAATGATATAGTTATTTAAATGCAACCTGGACCCAGATAGCCATCGGAAAATGGACGGAAGGATTGTGTTTAAGTTCATTTAAGTGTTTGCTTGCCCATCATGAGACGATGATCTTCATAGCTAGTGTAGCTATTAATAGTGTTTGCTACAGGTTTGATGGTGCTGACTGAAATTTTTATTTTAAATTTAAGATTTTTGTAAATTAAATTCAAGACTTTTTTAATGCCTTTTAAGGCCTTTTTCGAGAAAACTGAATTCAGTGACTTTTAAGACCTTACACAGATACCCTGTATTAACAGTGATAGAACCCCCTTGTGCATAAGAAATCCTAATTAGGCCTATATGTGAAATTTATACCACTGCTATCAGAAGCAGGCAGCCCAAGACACACATTTAAAGGGCTAGTACAGCGATTTAGTATTGCACTTTCATAAAGTTGGAGAACTCACAAGAGACAGATTTAAAAAAGAAGGGTCAAACTGTTGTCGTGACTTTTAGGTCCTAGTACGGGTCAAGCTCCAAAAACACTGATCCTACACTTCCCACAATGCAACCAATACTATATTTTCATAGATAACGCCTGTTTGATAAACACCTATGTAATTCTCCATACCCCCGGTCCGTAACTCAGGTTTTAAGTTAGAAATGTGTCGTCTTCAAGCCCAAGTTGAGATAATCCCGATGCCACATAAGACATTACACAACAGTTTTCTCTATTTCTCTACATATTATTTA
>VMKM01004580.1:0-15076 GCA_008360985.2 Macquaria ambigua | reverse complement strand
ATTACATTCATGTACCGCACCAGAGTGACAGGGAAGTGGTCGGGGTGGATGGTGGGTGTACAAAGGCCAAGACTTTGACTCCATAGTCCGAGGTTTGCATCCTGAGTCCCGCCTGCAGTCAGGTTTAGGCAACAAAAGCACTTTGGTTAATATTAGGAAAAGATCATAGTTTCGGTTAAATGTTAATAAACACGTTGTGTCTCAAGTGTCTGCAGACTTGTTCTGCATTAAACCAGACCACAATCTTTCCTTCATCTTAACCAAGTGCTGTGAGGACCTAAAACAACCATAGAAAAGTTTAATAATGCTGTTGTTGCTACAAGCAGATGTTGTATTACAAGATCTGACATTTGGGCAGAAAACAAATACATTGTCAGTGAACATTTTACTGATATGTTCAGTATCAACATTTTTGTGACTTTCCAGACACATTAACTAACAACATTTCCTCATTATGTTAGTATTTTAATCCAGTCGGCATTACGTTTCCTTCAAAGTGTATGTGCTGTTGCAAATTAGTTGTATATAAACGTAATTTCTAGGAGACAGGGTTAGATGTATTGTTTTGTATTGTATATGCAGATACTGCAACTTATGTTTGTACAGGGACTTTCTGTTATGCACATGCATGCATGCATAAGTGGGATTCATCATGTGTGCATGCAACAAAGGTTACTTTTGGCGATTGGTTTGGGGATGGAGCAGGAGAAATAATCTGCAGTTGTAGCTGCATGTTATTTATGTAAAGCTTTTTGTCACATGTAATGCTTGTTGTGATTTTATGTAAGTAGTGGGTGTGTTGAAATGTCTTTTTGGATGTGTACCACTGTCTTTTTAACTTTTGACATCTCTTTTTAGCCCCTACCCCATTCCCTCAAGAGGCTTTGATTTTAGCCAGGCCGCCATTGTAAATAAGAATTTGTTCTAAATGACTTGTTAAATGAAGGTTAAATAAAAAATAAAATACAACCTGTGCTTGTGTGGCATATTCAACTTGACTGTTAATAATAAATCTACCTGTGAGTATGCTCATGCAAACAATCAATAAAAAAAAGAAATCACTTAAAATCTTAAAATCAGATTATAAATCCAGAAAATCCTAAATAAATTAATATTACTCCCAGACTGACCAATGAAAGAAAAATCTATCATTGAATATTATATTATATTGAATAAAGAAAGTCTAACTACTGTGTTTTATGTCTCTCCTTTTATTAGAGCTTCTCTGTTTCTATGGTCCTGTCTTTTAGGTGAAAGTTGCACGGCAGTCTTCCAGTAAGTTAGTTAGTGTAGCCAAGTTGCTTTTTTCACATTTTTAAATAAATAAATTGGGTTCAGTAGGTCACGGTAGCTTTATTTTGATCACAGAAAAACCCTGAACTGAGAGGAATACTGTTAGGATCATATTAATGTAGGTGCCTTACCTTGAACTTGTGCAGGGCTTCATCATGAGTCAGGCCATGTAGTGACTCTCCATTCAGCTCCAGGATCTCATCACCTATGCAGAGACAGAAACACCTGAGGGCATTAGCTGTACTCACAGCCACATTAAAAGCCCTCATCAACTGGAAATAGGTGTCTTACAGTAATTAGTAATAGAGAGCAGCAGGACGATTATGGAAAAAAGACTGTCACTAATTATACCACTAGTCCTAAAGTGTGTGTATGAGCTCATGTACAGTATGTTGTCTCTCACCCTCCTGCAGCCTTCCATCAGCAGCCGCTGCCCCTCCAGGGAAAATGGTCTTGACATAGATCCCCATCGGTCCATACATGCTGTCCCTCCCTCCCACTATACTGAAGCCCAGACCCTAGGAACAGCAGCAGAATGATTATGAATAACATTAGCACTGATTAACATCTTTAAACAACAATATAATCACAATCATAATTAAAGGAACAGTTTAACATTTTGGCAAATACCCGTAAGCAATTTATATAGATAAGAGAAGTAAACTAAGACCAAAATACTAGTTGTTCATTCTTGACCTAGGATAACGTAGTTTATGTAAAGAGTAGAAGCTGATGGAGTTTGCTCAGACTCACACTAAGCAAGTTGTTCAGATTGACACTGTGTAAACTCCATTTGCTGATGAAGACAATGAGAAAAAAGCTCTAGAAAAAGTTAGCAACTGGACCTCAAAATTATTTTGTCAAACTAGAATATTATTCATTATGAGCACCTCCTATATGCAATATAAGACATGAAAATAAAGACTATTTACACCATCTAGAATAATTACAACCAAAGTGTATTGTCGAATTACAAACAAAGTGACACTGTTGATGAACCAAGTGAAATATAAAGTTGAAATTAATACATGTAAAATTGCACTTGAGGAATGGGATCGTGTGGTGGATAAAGTGTCTTGTGTCTGCAGATAACAGTCTAAGCAGCATGAAAGATATTACACAGTTAACAGTGGTGATTAAAGAGCAGCAGGGATAGAAGACCTGTGGTAACCTTTGCTCACAAAATGATACTAGAAAGAATTCAAAGAATTAAAGTGACAGTTGTGGTAGTAGTGTATGGTTCCTACCTTGCCATGGCCCTTCATCAGCACAATATTACAGATTATGAAGGCTTGCATGTTGCTGCAGGAGTGTACCAGCTGGGCAGAGCTGAGAGAGCGAGAGGGACTGTGCACAGGCTGGAGAGGAGCAGCATGTAACACACACACACACACACACACACACACACACACACACACACACAATGAATTATGTCATGATTTAATTCTTCCCTTTACTACCAGTAAGTAGTAGCATTTTGTTGCTAACATGATCAAACTACTAGCAGCAGTATTTAGTAGGATTTTTAAAGTATGAATTGGGCTTGCTTTTTTAAACTTATGTTACTTTTAAAATGCCCCTATTAACTCCCAACTCCTCCTACTCTCTGCGCACAGTGTACAGTTTTTTTCTTTGCTGGAATACTAACTGGCCCCAGATTTCATGTGTGGTAATTTGAAGCAAACAACCTGAAATTACAGAATGTCTTAAAATTAGACACAAGACAGGACCTCAAGATTAGAAAATAAAGACCCATATCAGGGGCCTGATCACATAATGTATTGTGCTCTAGTGTTTTACATTTCAAAATAGCACAAACCAATGGACACACATTAAGCCTGGTGTAGACAGGGAGTTACACTATAGACTTCCAGCAGAGAATAAATCAGCTCTTGCTTGTCAGGTGTAGTTATATAACCACACTAGAATGGACGTATATATAAAACTTATAATTTTGTGTCAGTTTATGTATTTAGTGTATCTGCCTTCATCTTAGCCTTGCTGTCTTTGTCTTCTTTACAGGAGGAACACAAGTGAAACTAAAATAATATTTTTTGACTTATTCTCACAATAGAGTGCTGCAGGAATGAGTCCTAAAACCCAGAATGTGTGTATTTTTGCACTTCCAGCTCCCTCGTCTCAAAGTCAATGGGTTTCTTATGGGTTTTTGGTTAGATGCCTGAAATAAGGTCTGTGGTTAACACAAGCTTAAGAGATTTTCATGTTTTGTTCTACAACATAAAATACATCAGTAAATACCCCACTCGTGAATTTTGAAGCTTTTACGTGTCTTAAAAAAGGCGGTTGCTAACAAGTGGCTAAATGAGACTACAGAGGTTGTCGGGGACATTAAACGTCATCACGCTGAACACAGAAACTCATCTACTCACTCGTCCGCCTTTACAGCCTCGTTGTGTTTAAGCGCACAAAATCAATGGTGGTGACATTGAAGTCATGCAACCGTGGTGTAGTTTGTTTAAAGCCTAACGTTAGCTTTTTACTTCTGGTGATTGCATTTACGCTTCAAAAATCATCAAAGTGGTGTTCATTTGTGAAGATTATCTTGCTGAACAAAACGTGTAAGTATCATAAACTTTTGTTTGCCACAGATTTTCTGCAATAATCCAAAATCCAATGCAAAACTCCCATTGGCTTTTTGTCGAGGGAACCAGGATGATGCTGGTTGGCCTCCAAAAATATGTCATTCCTGCATCACTCTGTTACATTAATGAACATGTGTGGTCACCAGGTGTGCTTTTTAATGTCTGCTTATAATGTCAGATAAATAAAATACTTGTGTAGTGGTGTGAGGAAACTCCAGCTGCTGGGACAGAGACTTCCTGTTTCCATATAAACCGCCATTCCCATGAGGATGACTTGTATACAGCTCTGGGGTCTTCATGATGATGCTGTCCAGATCCCCAATCCAGTAAGGATGAACACCTGGTTATATACACACAGTAGCATCCGAAAATGAACACAGGGTTAAAATGAATTTCCCTCAAAATTATAAGGTAGAAAAGATCCAGAACCATCATTTAGATCAACCCAATGAAATCAAGTTTAATGCCTCTCTGTCTCTATATTTAATTATACACAGAGTGACCAGCAAAATAGAGTTCATGTTGAGACTTCTACATTAGTTGTGTGTTGACTCAGTTCTGTGGTACCTTTTTATATTATTATATTCAAAGGAGTTTTCATCTAATTTCTATTCATACATTAATTGAATAGAAATTAATATTAATTAAATATAACAATTAATATAAATAGTAATTAAATATAAATATTATAGTAATATAAAATAATAATTCATTTCTAATAATACAATCTGTCTGGTACAGCAGCTTGGACACTCACACGTGCAAACAAACTGCAGCGTACTGTCAACAGAGCCTCCAAAATCATAGGCTCCTCTGTCAATTGAATCACTGTACAACAAACACCTAATCAAAAGGGAAATTAAAATGATATCTGACCAATACCACACTGCTCTCTGTCTGCCCTCCAGAAGGTGCTACTGGTACTTGTCCACCAAAACACCCGTTTCAAGAACAGCTTTTTTTCCTGCTGCAATAATAAGGAGAATCCTGCCTCCTGAATTGTAGCATTTTGCACTGTGATACATGCAGCTCTTCATTGTCCACCTAGGACTATTGTGACTATGATTTATTGTTTGATATGTTATGTCTGCCCATATGTTGTGCTGATGACACTGTGTACTGAATGCTTTAGTCCATGGGGTACTGAAAACTAATTCTACAGACTCTAGTGTATTGCATTGGATTGCAACTTACAGGGGTTTCTATTTTCCTGATCACTGTGAGTATATGTCTTATTCAAACTAGCTGTGCTACTTTGTATCATTACAAATATACAGTACCAGCTACAATCTGTTCAGTTCAGTCTCACACCGGTGGAATTGTAAGCGCAGCATTTCTCACAATTAGGACCACATTTCCCATAAGCGGGGTGGCTTTCCAGTGCTAAAAGGATATTACTCCCTGGCCTCACACCTCCCAGAGGACAATAAACATGTTAGAAACAATTTCCCCATCATCCTCTCTCTCCTTCCATCATCTGTCATTACTACACACCCTAAAAGCTTCTGCTATCCTTCTCAACAGAGCAGCAGCCTCCTACTGTTTGTGCAGCTTACATGCAAAGTGAAATGCAGTAGAAATGTTCTTACTCCTCTTGGTGGATGATGGATGATTGGTAATTTTACTATTGAGTGAAAACTGTATACACACTGGTTGAATTGGAGCGTGTCCTTTTGCTAGCCATCTGTCCCGGTGGGCTCTGCTCAGTCTTCTCCGTTTCCCAGCATCTCTCCTCATTCACCTCTGGGATGGGTAACTACACACACACACACACACACACACACACACACACACACACACACATTTATGTCAAAGGGACACAGACAGTTACCTGTATGGGCAGTTTTTTTTTTTCAAAAGTTGCAGTGTGAGAAGAAAAATTGAACAATGAGATCATTATAAATATAATAGTGGGCCAGACTACACTCTTGTCGAAAGATTAGTTTACCTTGAGGTGGTTGTTGTTGGACATAAGTTCTTCTGTGTATCCAGGCAATGATAGAGGATCAGATGGGGAAATGAGGGCCAGATGCTGTGGGCTTGTAGTCAGACTATGTGAACAGAGAGTGTCTTCATTGTCCTAAAGTACACAACACACCAGCAAAGAGAAACATTTCATTTGTGGCCCAACATGAAGCACACCAATGGACCAATGGCCTCACCTCATTTATTAGTTCACATGGTCCTCTCTGTACTAATTCTGCTTGTACAGTACAAAGCAATGCATCACATCATTCTAATAAATTACCGTATCTACTGTGGTTCTAACCCTGCTTCTCAGGACAGTTAACTGCACTGAGCAGTTTGTAAGTTACAAGTTTCACATTCTTTATTGTATTGTGTTAGAAGGAAAGACAAGACAAGTGTGATACATGATGCATTAAAAACATTGTGGTCTAGTTTAGGGTAGTAGAGGATAATAGAGTATAACGAAAAGTAGTATAGAATATAGTATAGTACAATAGAGTATAGTATAATATAGAGTAGTGTAGTATAGTATAGTTTAGTATAATAAATAGAGCAGAGTATAGGTAGTAGTAGAGTCAAGGCAATAAAGTACGGTATAATAAACAGCAGCATAGTAGAAAAGTAGAATGGGAGCCAGATCCTTCAGCTATCAAGCTCCTCTCCTGTGGAACCAGCTCCCAGTTTGTGTACGGGAGGCAGACACCCTCCTCACATTTAAGAGTAGGCTTAAGACTTTCCTCTTTGATAAAGCTTATAGTAGGGCTGACTCAGGTGACCCCTGAGCCACCCCTTAGTTATGCTGCTATAGGTCTAGACTGCTGGGAGACTTCCCATGATGCACTGAGCTCCTCTCTCCTCCTCTCCCTCTCCATCTGTACGCCCTCATATCCCATTAATGCTTGTTACTAACTCAACTGCTTCCCTTTCCCGTAGTTGTGTGCTTTCTCTCCCCTTTCTCTCTCCTTCTGTTGCTTTCTGCAGGTGTTTCTGCCTCCGGAGCTGTGGAGTCTGGATCTATGGTTGCAGCCACCTGCTGCCCCCGTGTTCCTGCTCTACAGCCGCTGCTGCTATTATTGTTATTGGTCTTATTATTAGTATTACTATTATAATATTGCTACTAGTATTATGTTTTATTAATATTAACATCAATACCATTACCACAACTATTACTTTATATCTCTATGTAGAACTGTACTGTACTACTGTATGTTGTCTTTCCTCCTGCTCTCTCTCTCTCTCTCTCTCAACCCAACCGGTCGAGGCAGATGACAGCCCACCCAGAGCCTGGTTCTGCTCGAGGTTTCTACCTGTTAAAAGGGAGTTTTTCCTTGCCACTGTTGCCTAGTGCTTGCTCATGGTGGGAACTGTTGGGTCTCTGTAAATATAAAGAGTCGGTCTAGACTTGCTCTATATGAAAAAGTGCCCTGAGATAACTTTGTTATGATATGGCGCTATATAAATAAAACTGAACTGAACTGAATTGAATAGTATAGTTGGATAGTCTAGTATAGAGTAGTATGGTATAGTATAGTATAGTGTAGTAAAGTAGAGCAGACTACAGGTAGTAAAGTCAAGGCAGTAAAGTATAGAATATTATAGGTAGTAGAGTAGAGTATAAAAGCGCACAGTGTAATGTACGGTAGTATAGTATATCAATAGTATCATGGATCAGAGTCACATTAGTAAGAAAGAGGAAGTAACACCGTCTTTGTGTCATAAATGAAAAATTAAATTCATAATCAGTAAAACAAGGCAGTTTGATACAATCAGGGGTTTTACTGCTACAGACTTACTTGGTCTGGTATGACCAGTAGTTTAATGTATGGTGGTTAATGCTAGCAAACTTTATATAGATGTAGCTGTATAACTGACATATTAAGTCCATTCCCCCAACTTTAAAGCTCCATGCATCCATGGCAACAAGGTCTGTATTTCCTCTATATTATTATGATCTAGTCTTTGGAACCACGTGAAACGGGGAGTTTCATTGCTGAAGGGAGCAATTATGAAAAAAAAAAAAATGAATCAGAGACTATGTTGAAAACAGAATCAGCTGAGCCCAGTCGTCACATGTTAGACATTCTTTCCTACTGCTCTTTTTCTCCATTTCTCCTTCATTCTGCTCTACAGGTTTCCACAGCCTTTTAAAAGGGACTCAAATAGACTTGGCAGGATGACAAGGTGTTACACTGCCCAGCATGAAAGCTACTGCAGCAACAAAAATACTAAAACCTGAAAAAAACCCTCATATACTGCCTCTGTGGCTGCTAAGGAGCGATGAAAAAACACCATGCTGCGTTTAGACCTCTGCCCCAAAATGACACATTCATACATACAACATGTGCTGCTCATTCTTGTTGATACAGTTCCTCGTCTAAAGGTAATAGTCACTATATATGATTAAAGCCATTACGTAATACATTTGGTTTCTTACAATAACATTTTGCATTTTTAAGATTTTACAGAGGACCTGACATGACATAACATTTCCCTGACTTTCCATGACTAGCTGGAGAGATTCCCTAACCGTGCTTTGTTCCTGCTTTGTCAGTGATGTCAGAATGTATCAAATTTCTTGACTCCATGTTATTCCAGAAATTCCACGAGCTCTATGAAGCCTACAAATTATATAAATGTTACAGAATTTTCTTCTTCTCCAATTACTCTTTTTTTGTTGACCAAATTCAAATTCTTTACATTCCTTTATGTGTGTTAGCATTTCTGACTGGACTCCATAGAGCCTTGTGTCTGTGAGTGAGTGCGTGTGGGAAGACTGGGAATGTGATTGCACCATGAGAATGCCATGCCCGCAGAAATAGTTAGTGTAGAGAGGGGACAGTACTATACTGTGATTTTCAACCCACCCCCAACAGTCCCTGGACGTTAGCTCTGTCTAGCCATATAGGGCATGTATCTGACCATTTAGGAATATATTTATCTATATATTTAAATTCAATTTAAAATTCAATGAGCTCATCACACAGATGAGTACTCAGGATTCTGGAACCTATTCATGCCTTTATTACTTCTTTCTAGAATACTGTGATGATTTGTATAAATAAGACATTTTTTAATTCTCTTACCTTACTTAAAATTCAGCAGCTAAGCTTTTTTACACTTTTAGAATCATGACATGATTCTCTTAAACACCTACAAGGTCCTGCATGGCATAGCCCCAATATGAGTGCATTATTGACCTTATAAAGTCTTGCTTTTTGTAATTTAGAAGATTGGTTCTAAAGGTTGCACTATGACATAGTGAAGTTCAAGATACATTAAGTAATATGTAACAAATCTATGGTATACACACGTCAAGACAATTTTTTTTATATAGCCCAATATCACAAATCACAATTTGCCTCAAGGGGCACACAACTTGCATCTATTTGGATCAACAGGTCATATGTACCATTTGTACACAGAGTACTGTATCTCCTGATGAATTATAATTGTAGAAACTATTATGAAGAAACTTCAACTTCAACAACAGTTCTCAACAAACGACTCTGGTTCTGTCTGAAAGGGGCTCAGACAGATCACCAACTATAAACCTAAAGCCCCCCACTCCACTAACAACTTGCGCCTGGCCAACAACCTGAATGAGTTCTACTGTCGATTTGAAAGACAATGAGACATTCCTGACGCCATCCCCTGTGACTCCATGAATCAGCTCCAGCCCACCAGCTTCACCTCCCCCACCACAGCAGGGGCCTGGGCCTCTCCACAGCTGCCCACCTCAGAGGCCCCCACTCCTCCTCTACTACAACTCCCTCCATCCTGGAGAGGGATGTTAACAGGCAGTTCAACAGGCAGAACCCCCCCCCCCAAAGCAGCCGGGCCAGACTCTGTCCCTCCCTCTACCTTGAAGCACTGTGCTGACCAGCAGCTTACTGGAGACATGCCATGTACCAGTCTGCTTCAAAACCACCACCATTATCCCCGTCCCCAAAAAAATCAAGGACCACAGGACTTAATGACTACAGACCTATTGCCCTGACCTCTGTGGTAATGAAGCCATTTGAGCACCTTGTGCTGTCCCACCTCAAAACAATCACCGATCCACTCCTGGACCCTCTGCACTTCGCCTACATAGCCAACAGGTCTGTAGACGATGGCATGAACATGGCCCTCCACTTCATCCTCCAGCACATGGACTCTTCAGGAACCTATGCCAGGATCCTGTTGGTGGATTTTAGCTCCGCCTTTAACACCATCATCCCGACTCTGCTGCAGGAGACGTTCTCCCAGCTGAGTGTGCTTGACTCAGCCTGCAGGTGGATCACTGCTTTCCTGTCTGACAAGAGGCAGCATGTGAAGCTGGGAAAACATATCTCTGACTCCCAGGCCATCAGCACCAGTTCCCCTCAATGCTGCGTCCTTTCCCCTCTACTCTTCTCCCTGTAGACCAACAGCTGTCATCAATCCGTCAAGCTCCTGAAGTTTGCGGGTGATACCACCGACACTGGGCTCATCTCTGGTGAGAATGAGTACACCCACAGGTGGGAGATTAACCATCTGGTGACCTGGTGTGAACAGAACAACTTAGAGCTCAATGCTCTGAAAACAGTGGAGATGGTTATGGATTTCAGGAAGAACCCAGCCCCACCTTCCCCCATCACCCTGTGTGACTCCTCAGTCGACACTGTGGAGTCCTTCCGCTTCCTGGGACCATCATCACCCAGGACCTGAAAGTGGGAGCTGAACATCAGCTCCCTCACCAAGAAAGCTCAGCAGAGGATGTACTTCCTGCGGCAGCTGAAGAAATTCAACCTGCCAAAGACAATGATGGTGCCCTTCTACCCTGCCATCATTGAGTCCATCCTCACCTCCTCCATCACCATCTGGTACGCTGCTTCCACTGCCAAGGACAAGGGCAGACTGCAGCGTATCATTCGCTCTGCTAAGAAGGTGATTGGCCGCAATCTACCACACCTCCAGGACCTGCACGCCTCCAGGATGCTGAGTGCACCAAAGATGAAAATGTTTGTTAAAGATTAACAAACGTTTTGAGACACTCCCCTCCAGCAGGAGGCTGTGGTCCATTGAGATCAAAACCTTACGCCATAAGAACAGTTTCTTTGTATCTGCAGCTGGCCTCATCAACAAGGCCTGAGTCCCCCACTGATACGGACTCTTATCCCCTCCCAAAGACACTACATGTTACTATTAATATAAAGCCTCCATGCCTGATTCAATGCGTTACATTAACGCACATATTTTGGACTATTATCTCTGTACATTGCACATATTCTTTATACTTCATACTGTGAACTTTTGCATATTCCTTGGTCAATATTTTGCACATTCCTGCACAAATTGTACAGCTCTTTAAAAACAGATATATTGCACATATTTTTACAATATTTTTTAATATTGTTTATTGTAAATGTTTCTTTTTTATATTTATGTTTCTTGACTATTGCAGTATTTGATTTTTACTTTCTTGTTTTCTCTATATTTATAATTATGCACCAATATACCAAGGCAAATTCCTTGTATGTGAAAACATACTTGGCAATAAACCTGATTCTATTAATCTTATGTATCAATTACTAAGATATAGAAATGCAGAGATCCATAGAAGTATTTTGCTTTATTAGACTGAAGATAGTAGAATAGTGTTTTGTTAAAGAATTATGAAAAGAGAGCAAATGTCACACTAGAGTCCATTTCATGTGTTAGCTGCTATTACCTCACTATAGGCTTTAATGTGAATGCTCCTCATTTCCTCCCCCGTGATCCAAGCACTGCCATTTAGAAACTGTCCGTTAAAGGGTGCCTGCTTGTCTGGGCTCAGGATGCTCCAGTCTCTGAAGAGAAAACACACAGAGACAGCTGAAAACCAAGTAGGTCCAAAAGACTTCAAGAACAAAACCTGCATGACATTCAAATAAACATTATATTACTAGAGTCAGGCTGATAAAGGATTTAGAAGTCCCTTTTCATGCTAATAGTCAAATATACAGTATATTGTGTTTTACACTGAATATAGGTTGAACACTAAAATCCATATTATTGAAGGTCTTTTTACTGAGTTAGCAGATCAAAGGTATCTTGTGGAGTTTTTGACCACTAGTACCGCTGTGGAGAAATGTTTTTACAAATGGATGCGCATGCAGGCGCTTCACAATGGCTGTTTCAAATGGCAAAAGGTCACTGAAAAAAGTAGGTAAACTGCACATAGCACCCTACCAACCAATTAGAGTCATTCAGTAAATGTACAAATGAATCTTTAAAACTGAATTCTCAAGACAAAGTAAGTCATCGGTGTCATTGACCAAATCAGTAGCTTTAAGCAGTGGAGCTCTCACTGTTGACTGAAAGTGTCATTGTCAGTTCAGTTGTGGTTGAAAGCTTACCGAAACTCCACAGAAAGGATGATGACTGATAACTCTGTTAGATAGGTAAGCTATTAACCTTATACACAGTGTTTATGTTAGCCTGGTTTTGTACTGAACTGAATGAAATAGAACCAGCAACAGACTAAATTTTAGATTCTAATCCAAGACTGAACTGAAAAAAAGGTGAATGAACTTTAGCCCCAAAGCAATGCAATGTCATCCGCTAAAGTGCTGCACTGGTCATCACATACATGCAAGCACACATTCCATGTAAATTTCTTTGTAATTTGAGCGCAGTGTTTCTACTGTTTTCACGATCATCATGATGAAGGACAAAACAATTGTTGACGTGAGAACTTTCCAGAGTTGTCAACTCTTCAGACTGTCTTCAAACTACTCCAGTTATATTTTGTGGAACATGGATTGTCTTTCATCGTCGCACTTGTACCTGCAACACACCTTCACCAACACAGACCCTTGTATTGTTTCAACACAGACCTGTTTTCAGTCTGAACGCCTGGTAGGAAAGTAATCAGTTCCAGTGGAGACGCTTGCTAGCACTAGTGCTACCTCATCATGCACATTGTAGCGGTCCCTGAGAATCTCCTGAAGGGATGCTGCTTAGTGATGTGTCAATCATGAGTGTATCGTTCATTTGAACTGCTCTTTGATACGAACTGGTAATAACGAGTCATCTCAGAGAGTAATTCGTTCATTTTACACGTGACAGCTACACAGGCTCAATATTGGACAGAAATGAGTCCCCCCCTTTGAAAGAAATGAACGAATGACTCAGAGTAGTTCATTTTACTGAGCAAGATTTAAGTCACTAAAATGAACCGGTTATCCCATCACTAATGCTGCTGTATGGACTTTTCCTTTGCAGAGGAGTGACTCTCTAGCTTTGAAGGGCTGGATGAATTTTTTTTTAAGAATGTGACCAGTGTACAGATTTAATTTACACCTACAATGGTCTGGCCATTCTGATTGCAGAGAGTTCTATGTGCATTTACAGCTGAATTAACATGCATTTTTCCTGATCCACTTAAGATATCCAGATACAGATTACATGTTAATACCAGGTGGAAATTGGATCTGTGTCAGACACCAGCATTGTGTTCACCTATATAGAATTAATCAATGCTTTCTCTCATAGTGATAAATGGATGCTTTTCCTTTGCTGCTACACTTTCTCATTTAGCCTAATAAAACAAATGTATTTTTGTATATCTACTCAAGTGTAGCTTTCACCATTTTTCCAGCACATTCCTGAGACATAAAGCACTTAGTGTTGTGCTACTGTGTTGTTTTATTACCTGTGTAGGTTCCCTCCATTCCTCCTTGGCTCCACATTAGTGTCTTTGTCCTCTGTCTGGACGCTGTTATCAGCCATTTGTGGTCCAGACACCTCCTCAGCGGGCCCTGTGGCTACACACATCCTCCAGATACTACTCTCCTATAACGACACACACATATACACATACATACACACAGTGAACAAGTATAAGGGCACCTCTATACTAGGAGGTAGAAAGCAAGCAGAAAACAACAGTAAGGTTTTATAGGTGCATGAACTGGGCCATAGTGTTTGGAGATTAAGCTTATGAAGCAAAGTCATGTATGTTTCAATGGCTCTTAAGGGGCAGTGCATGACCAGATTATTAAATTACATAAAATAGACAGAATGGTTGTGTTCTTTAAATGGTTACTGAGATATTTCCTTTATGTCAATTACTTTAAATATGGAGCAATCATTTTCATAAAGGTGAACATGTTATCACATGAATCAAACAAATCCAATAACTGAGCATGAAAAATGCTTTGAATGTGTTCTTAAAATGATTCTCTTCATCACAACATGACTTTTTTCACAAAGACTTAATTCATAAACCTCTGTTTGACTGTAAAGGATTTAGTCTCAACATAAAAGCCAAAAGGATATGGCTATGCTATTGTTTCTGTCTGGTAGGTGATTAAGAGTGATTGATGTTCAACCTGGCATGAATTAGCCCCAGTGGAAAAACACTGCTCTATTAAATTACTGTTGAGCTCAGCTTTGGTCAGGGTTGTATAGCAGCCTGGGCTTGAGTCCATGAAGTGGTATACAACAGCCAGCTGTAATGTCTTGTCTATCATTGGCATGCAATCTCTGTTGTTGACGGTTAATATATTAGTAGTACTACAGAAAGAATAGCTTTTCTCAATAACTTCTCACTTAACACATTTAATTATTGTTATGCATTATTGGATACTTTACAGCCAATAACACATAAAACTATCAAGCAGCATGGCTGTAGGGATGGCAATGTTGGTCGGCCCATCACAGCAGAAAGATCTCAACACCCATTGGATGGACTGAGCCTTGAACCTTGTAATTTAGTTCAGACATTCATGTTTCCCTCGGGATGAACTAGGATAATTTTGATGATCCTATAACTTTTCATCTAGCACCATCATCAGGTCAAATTTTAACATTTTATTATGACCAAATACCTGTAAAACAGGTCAGCCTTAGCTGTACTTTGTGTTTTGTGTTAATTAGCAAAATGTTAGCATGCTAACATGCTAATCTAAGATGGTGATCATTGTAAAAATGTTCTGATAAATGTCAGCATGTTAACAATGTCATTATGCACATGTTAGCGTGCTAACATAAAAGAATACACACTTCCTCCAATCAGTCAAAATCAAGTATTCTCCATGAGTATGTGTACTGAGAATATAATATAAGCTCTTTGTGTAGCTTGCTATTGAAGGAAGTAAGGTCATAGAGGGATTTTGAAGGCTGATAATTAAACTACATCAGCCTTCATTCAGCCTTCTCTTTAGCATTTATGTCCTACTGCCATTAACTGTATACTGTGTATATAT